>CM066324.1:128858000-129013000 GCA_033807775.1 Saussurea involucrata | reverse complement strand
AAATCTTACACAGAAAGTAAGTGATAGTGTTGAATTTTACCGATAAACACTTATCCGGGTAAGTGATTAGCTAAACGGCCTCTTAATTTCCAAAATTAAAATCAATTAAAACGAACACTCGCTAAGAATTCATAAAAGATATCATCATTTAATTTGCTCCTCTACCCAATGTCAACTTGTAGACTAATTAATACCTGAAGCGTTTGACTTTTTGAGAGACAAGTGGCATAAGGCCATCCGTAGCCAGCGGGTTGGGGGTGCGGGTAAGGCCAGGTGGCCAGCGGGTTGGGCGGCAACCGGGTACGGGGGCAGCGGGTACGGGGGCAGCGGGTTCGGCATGCGGGTTCCCCACCCCGCTGCTACCCGAATAGTTTCTCAATTTTTCAAATTTTTTTTTCAACGGCTATATATCAAACGGCTCTTTTCCAATTTTTTTTTTCCGATTTAAACACTATAAATCAACCTCAAATCTCATCCATTTTTCACACCAAAATTTAAACACTCACCTCAATCCTTAATATTTTGTCGGATTTGGTCGAACATATTTGGCGTATCCGACTTTCCAACAACGACGACGAGTAGATTTTTAATATTTTGTAATTTTTAATTTTATTTTGAAATTTTATTTTGAAATTTTATTTTGAAATTTTATTTTTATTTTGTAATTTTATTTTTATTTTTATGAATGTTATGATTTTTTATTAAAAAATTAGATGATGTGGCATGTGGGTTCAAGAGGTTCAAAAGGTTGGGGTACGAGATTTGTGGGTTCAAAAAGGTTCAAGAGGGTTCAAAGTGAAAAGCTGATGTGGCGCTGATGTGGCGCAGAGGGTTCAACAGGTTGTGAACCTGGGGTACGGATGGCCTAACGGGTTTAACCCTAGCCGCCAGATGTCAATAGATGGATGCATGTGTGCCACCTGTACACCCAACATGGAAATCTCCGTCCGTCGAAAACCCTAATTCCTGTAGTCATCCCTGTTTCTGAACCTTCCATTAATGGCTTCTTCAATGCCTTTTTGGCTTTTACCACGCTTCAATCCATATAAATCCATGGCCCCAATCCAGAACCAGAATCATTCATAAAGCTCCAATCTTTCTTTCACAAAAATGGCGTCCTCAAAGGGTTTTCTCATCGTCTTAACGCTTCTCTTTGCCCTCGTTCTCGTTTCTTCTGCCCAAAATGATCAACAAAATCTTGATCCTCATAAAAGTAAGTGTTCTTACACTATAACAAATACACTATAACAAAATTGAGTCTATGGGACGTCCAAAGTAAATAAATAAGCATTTTATAGGACCAAACCTAAAAGTGTTACAAAAAAATTTATAGGGCGTCTTATTTAGGCGTTGTAGCAATTTTTTTAGAACTTTTTTCAAATAAAGCGTCCTATTAACTATTATATAGGAAAATATTTGAAAAAAACACAAGTGCCCTTTATAAGAAATCAAAAGCGTCCTATAAAAGTAGCTAATACGACACTTAATTTTTAAAATGTCCTAAAAACTTTGTATGATGCTCAAAAGTGTCGTACAAATTTATCGTAACACTTTTAGATAGGAGGCTTTGATGTTTGGTACTACAACCTAAAGTCCTATAAAACGCTTATTTATTTTAGACGTTTGTATTATTTTTTTCTTTTGATATAAATCAAGTAGAAATGGACTAAAAATGTGTTTTTTGTTGTTGTGTGCAGACAGTGGAGATGTGAAATCAGAGGAGATAGGTGATGCAAAATTTGGTGGAGGTTGGGGGATGGGTAGAGGAGGTGGGTTGATTGGTGGTAGGGGGAATGGTATTGGTGGTGGTTTTGGAGGTGGTCCTGGCGGAGGTTCCGGTGAAGGTGGTGGATGGGGTGGAGTTGGTCCAGGAGGTGGTACAGGACTAGGTGGTATTCCTGGATTAGGTGGCACAGGAGGTGGTGGTACTAGTGGTGGTGGATGGGGTGGAGGGGGCAGTCCTGGATGGTTTGGTGGTGGTGGAATGGGTGGTAGGCCTGGAATGGGTGGTGGTGGTGGACCTGGAATGGGTGGCGGTTTTGGTGGTCCAGGGAAGAAGAAGGAAGAAGAAGGTGGTAAGAACTGAGTGACTAGTAAGGCAAAGTCTCTCCACTCCTTTGCCAACTAAGCTACACGACAGAGTCTGTTTGAGTGAGTAGTTTATGTAGTATTGAAGTAGGGTGCATGTGTTAAAAGAAATAAAAAGTGAGATATGATATTGTTGTTTATATATGTATGCATGGTTAAGTTGCATGGCTATATATCACTATGACCTTATTATTATCAATAATATAATCTTTATTTTTACAAGAATTTTTTTAAATAAATATTTGTTTCTTTATAAGTTGTTTGTTTAATTTGTTTGGAGGTCATAGAGAGTTTATGACAAGTTTGATGAAAGAGATATGATTGAGTACACATGTAACCAAAACAATAAAAATCTATAGAATTTGGATTTGAAATTATAATGAACTCTAAAGGATATCTGAATCTTGGTTGTAGGATTTCAGTTCTATATTAAAATAAAATCAAAAACAAAATTAAAATTAAAATGTAATTCAATCATTCTAATTAAAATTGTTCCATACATTTTCTCTTTGCAGTTAGTGGACCAATTGAAAACGGATCAATCCATTTTCATTTGGTCCTCTAATTGTAAAGAAAGTATGGAACTCAAAGTAAAGAAAGAGAATTTGATTTATCCTTAAAATTAAATCCAATTGAAGATATGAATTTTGAGGTCAAACATTAATTTAATACATGAACAACAAATATTGTTGTAAAGTTTCACGAGGTTTATGGTTTTAAAGTGGAAGCCGATGTGAATATACGTTGAATGTGGTGAAGGAATATATATATGGTGGGTTATGGAAGCCAACAAAGGTGGGAAATTGGTATCTACAATAAACTCATGCATCTTTTGTTGCATGCCTTTAGCTTATATTATCCCCTTTTAAGTTTGTTTTATAGTGAAAGTCATCGTCCTAAAGAAGCTAATTATATTAGGAAGGACTACCTCTTATGACTTTAGAACCAATCCCTATATCACATATGATTTTATATTAAAAGTCATATGTGATCAAGAAAAGGTCAAACGGCCCAAGGTTTGACAGTTTCTTAATCACATGTGATTCACGTCCAGATTTTCAGGTAGTGTATGATTTTATACGTAAATCACATGAGCGGCCGTTCTCGTAAATAGTTAGTGTTCTCGTTTGAACCCATCTCTCTCTCTCTCTCTCTCTCTATATATATATATATAGAGAGAGAGAGAGAGAGAGAGAGTGTTTCAGATACAGATCATGTAATTCTTACCATCTATCTAGTCTATAAATCTTCGGTTCCATAAATATCCCAGTTGTTTCATGATCTAAAGTCATGACCGTAACGAATGAACCCTATCATTTTTCTCATATATATATCGATCATAATTAATAAATCACGATTATTGTTCATTTATATTTAGATTGTTTTCTAATAAAAAGGTTAGTTAAGAACTTATGGTTTGTAATAATACTACGACTTAATACAATTATCTAGTAATCTCGGAAGGTTCCTTTTAAACTTCTTAAGTGATAAATGGAAATGGAGACTCTCCGGCGAGGCACTTTTTCAGTCAAAAACACGAGAGAAAAACTTGAGTTCTTGAAGTTCAAGAATGGCGACTTCTCAACTAGATGGAACATTTTAGTCCCTTCTAAAATTAACATATTTTGCTGGAGGGTGTTCCAAGGCAGAATACCTGTCAAAGCTAATTTGGCGGACATGGGTATGGATATCGACAACACTATATGCCCGTTATGTAAGCAGGTCGTGGAGACCGTAGAGCACTCCCTTCTTCCAGTGTAATATTCCTGTTGTGATTTGGAGACGTGTTGAAGGATGATGGTAGTTCCCATTCTCTACTTTTAAGTCCCTGAGAGAGGCGTTGGAAGGACTAAAGACGACTCACTTTATCCCAGATGCATCGCAAGTGTTTGGAGGCTATTATGTTGGAATAAAGTTGCTTTCGACAAATCTGAGCCAAAGATAGATGCTAGTTTTGATCTGATCATCGACAACTCTTTTAGGTGGTGGTGGTCCTTCCCATTTCCTGTCTACAAGACGATGAAGGACATGGTTGTCGGAATCAGATCCACCAACCAGCACGATAAGGTTAAGAAAGTTATGGAAGCGGTTTTCTTTATCGGGTGCTATAGTATTTGGTGTTATAGAAATAATTATATTTTTAATTGCCCTCCCCCTCGAAAGGATTCCATTAAGGACCAAATAGTGGGGAAATCTTTCAATTGGGTCTTAGCTAGGTGTAAGGGGAGTAATAGAGACCCGTTGTTGTGGAGGTTTCTTCCAATCGACTGTCTCGGGGTGTTGTAATGCTGTTTTGCTAGCTTCTTGCTAGCTTTTTTGTTAATGATATCCGGTTGTTGTTTCAAAAAAAAACTCTTTTAGGTGGATGCTTTCTAGACTTAAAGCGAGTTTGAAAGATGTTATTGTCTGGAGAACACAAGGGGTGGACCCTGAATTTTTTTCAAACGGTTAGCACCATTTGACTATAAGAAACAAATATATAAATATTTTTCATAAAATCAATATTGGTTTGGTTTGGTGGTTAGTCCCATGCTTTTCAATGAAATTGTTCAATAAAAATTAAAGAAAACCCCCAAGTTTAATTTCACGTACACGGTTTCAATGTGCTATCTTTTGTTGTCAAAAA
This sequence comes from Saussurea involucrata, assembly GCA_033807775.1. NCBI lineage: Eukaryota > Viridiplantae > Streptophyta > Magnoliopsida > Asterales > Asteraceae > Saussurea > Saussurea involucrata. The sequence continues at coordinate 129,008,286 of CM066324.1, read as the reverse complement.
CTCCCAACGTATTTTATCATGATGTAAATTCAATGGTGGGCCTCGAAATTTATTTGAGCAAATGCTTATTTAAGGTGATCAAAGACCTGCAATATTGACCTTGAGTAAATCCATTACTATATATATACGTGCATGTAGTCATAAATGGCTATACATATAAATGGACTACAATAAAATTGGTTTGTAAGACTCTAAACTTTTCTAAGAGCATGTCTGAATAGACCGTTTTATAACACTTAAGTTATATGACCAAAAACAACAATTAAAGTGTCCTATCGAAAAATGTTATAATAGTTTATACGGTATTTTTGGGCATCATAATTAACAAGTTTTTAGGACATCTTTATACAAAAACGTCGTATTATTAGCTATTTCATGCCACACTATTTGAAAAACCGTTCGATAAAAAGATGGGTTTATAAGACACTTTATCAAAACGTTTTATAAAATAACTAATGTGACGCTTTATATTAAAAGTGTCTTAAAACTTGTTATGACGTCAAAGAACTAATATTAGACTGACAGACTTTTCTAACAGAAAAATATGTCAAAAAATAACCATTATCAGCGATAGATTTCCGACGGACAAACCAGAAATTAATTTATAAAATGTTAAAGAATACTTGAAGGGGTTGACTTTAGAGGGACAAGTGGCATAAGGGTATAGCCATAGCCGCCAGATGTCAATAGATGGATGCATGTGTGCCAACATGGAAATCTCCGTCCGTCCAAAACCCTAATTTCTGTAGTCATCCCTGTTTCTGAACCTTCCATTAATGGCTTCTTCAATGCTTTTTTGGCTTTTACCATGCTTCAATCTATATAAATCCATGGCCCCAATCCAGAACAAGAATCATTCATAAAGCTCCAATCTTTCTTTCACAAAAATGGCGTCCTCAAATGGTTTTCTCACCGTCTTAACGCTTCTCCTTGCACTCGTTCTCGTTTCTTCTGCCCAGAATGATCAACAAAATCTTGATCCTCGTAAAAGTAAGTGTTCTTACACTATAACAAAATTGAGTTTATAGGACGCCTAAAATAAATAAGTGTTATAATAAGGTGTTTTATAGGACCAAACAAAAAACGTTTTATCTAAAAGTATTACAAAAAGTTTATAGGACAAGTTTTTTAGAATATTTTTCAAATAAAGCGTTCTATTAACTATTACATAGGACACTTCCTACAAACATACTCTAAAAATTTGGGTTTATAGGACACTTTTCAAAAGCGTCCTATAAAAGTAGCTAATACGACACTTCATTCTGAAAATGTCCTAAAAACTTAGTCACTACCTTCAAAAGCGTCCTATAAACTTATTGCTTGTAGCACTTTTAGTTAAAACACTCTTTTGTTTAGTCCTACAAACTAAAGCCCTATAAAACGGTCAAGATGCTTATTTATTTTAGGGGTTAATTTAGACGTCCTACAAACTCAAATCAATTCTGGTGCAGTGTTATTTTTTCTTTTGATATAAATCAAGTAGAAATGGACTAAAAAGATGTGTATTTTGTTGTTGTGTGCAGAGAGTGGAGGTGTGAAATCAGAGGAGATAGGTGATGCTAAATTTGGTGTAGGCTGGGGGATGGGTAGAGGAGGTGGGTTGATTGGTGGTAGAGGGAATGGTATAGGTGGTGGTTTTGGCGGTGGTCCTGGCGGCGGTGGTGGTCAAGGTGGTGGATGGGGTGGAGTTGGTCCAGGAGGTGGTATTCCTGGATTAGGTGGCACAGGAGGTGGTGGTACTAGTGGTGGTGGATGGGGTGGAGGTGGCAGTCCTGGATGGCTTGGTGGTGGTGGAATATTGGGTGGTATGCCTGGAATGGGTGGTGGTGGAGGTATGCCTGGACGGGGTGGTGGTGGTATGCCTGGAATGGGTGGCGGTTTTGGTGGTCCGGGGAAGAAGAAGGAAGAAGAAGGTGGTAAGAACTGAGTGAGTAGTTTATGTAGAATTGAAGTAGGGTGCATGTGTTAAACAAATAAAAGTAGCTAGCTAGGAATGAAGTGAGAGAGATATGATATTGTTGTTTGTTTATGTATGCATGGTTGAGTTGTATGGCTATTAATCACTATGACCCTATTATTATTATTATTATTATTATTATAAATAATATAATCTTTATTATCCATGTCATAGTTTAGTTATTTATTTAGTTTTCCTCAATAGTAGTTTTTACTAGAATTTTTTTAATCTATTATGATACTTTATTTTGTTTTAATAAATAGTTGTTTCTTTATAAATTGTTTGTTTGGAGGCAATAGAGAGTTTATGACAGATTTGACTCGTTACCATTTCAAATCCTAATCTTTTTAAAGATTAGGATTTGAAATGCTAACGAGTTGTAACATATTTTTGAATTCATTGGTTGTAGGATTTCAAATTCGAAGAATTGACATGAAACTCAATCCTTCTTAAAATTCTACCAAATCTTGTGATTGAATGAACTCTTGATTTTGTTAATAATTGCTATAAGATTGATATTGGTCATAATCCATAAATTTTTTGTTTATGTAAATGGTAACATGAAAAGTAAACTCAATTTTTGAATAAGAAAAGAGTATACATATCAATTTATGGTACTTATTTGTTAAATAGAACTTAAATACAATGGCCATAAATGACATCAAAAATAATCTAAACTATGCATTGAATTCAAGGTTTCTTTAACCTAAATAAATCATCAAATCAATTAAAATCAAAATTATTGTTAAAAAATAATGGAAGTAAAGATAAGGAATAAGTTTAAATTCTCGTTAAGAATAAACTTTTTAAATAGGGATGAATTGATAATGAAAATGAAACATTCATATCGTGGTAAATTATAGGGAATTTAATTAAAATACCTAAAGTTTGACTTTGTTTTACCAAAACACTCATTTCTCTCCCGTTTTTACCAAAATACCCATTTTTCCTGCAAAAAAGGTTCGCAATCACGGGCAGGGACCATTCTTGCCATTTTTTAAACTTTTCACCCCGCGATCGCGGGGGAGTGTCCCGTGGTGGACCAATTTTGGTGCTTTTTGAATGTTTTGATTTGCAATTTACACTTTCAACCCCTATACTTATTTACTTACTTTAATTTATACCTTTTACTTTCATAATTTTAATTTTACATTTAACACATATAATCGTTTATTAACTAAAATACGTTAAAAAAATACGTTTTAATTTTAACAAGTTACACCATTATAATCGTCTCTTCGATACGTTCGAAATGAGTCCAATATTGAATTTTTTTGATTTATATATTTTAATATATATCATATACACTACATAAAAAATATTTTTTATATTTAAAATTCATTTTTTTAACGTATTTTCAATTTTGTTTTACACTTCTATCGCATTAACATAATAATCATATATTAACTAACTAATTAAATCGTTTTAAATTATTATTATTTGTATGTGTTTATAGATATCGTGAATGACAATAGGACAATGTTTCACGAGAAGAATATGAAATGGGGTTTTGACAAGTTGGTATCACTGGACTCATTTAAGAATTGTGAAAATAGGTATTTGGCGAATGATGATTCATATGTGTTTGGAGCTGAAGTATTTGCAGTTACAGAGTATGCACAAAAGGATCGATGTATGTCCATCACAAAGTCTCCACCAATTTTTAATATTTACACTTGGACCATCGATAATAAAATAAATAAAACGTATTTTAACTATAAGAGTACCATAAATTAAATAATTAACTATAAGAATATGAATTTTAAATATAAAAAATATTTTTATGTAGTGTATATGATATATATTAAAATATATAAATCAAAAAAAATTCAATATTGGGCTCATTTCGAACGTATCGAAGAGACGATTATAATGGTGTAACTTGTTAAAATTAAAACGTATTTTTTTAACGTATTTTAGTTAATAAACGATTATATGTGTTAAATGTAAAATTAAAATTATGAAAGTAAAAGGTATAAAGTAAAGTAAGTAAATAAGTATAGGGGTTAAAAGTGTAAATATCAAATCAAAACATTCAAAAAGCACCAAAATTGGTACACCGCCGGACACTCCCCCCGCGACTGCGGGGTGAAAAGTTTCAAAAATGACAAGAATGGTCTCTGCCCGCGATCACGGACTTTTTTCGCGGAAAAAATGAGTATTTTGGTAAAAACGGGAGAAAAATGGGTATTTTGAAATGAAACATTCATTTGTATTTATTTTTGATGTAGTCTTTTTTAACTCTACAACAATTATATATTCGGTTTTATATATACAAATGAAATTAATTTAATATTCAAAATAAAATTCAAATACATCTATACTCAATCAATCTTTTATATATATATATATATATATATATATATATATATATATATATATATATATATATATATATATATATATATATATATATATATATATATATGACAAATCAAATGCAAACCATTCAAATGTTGCACCCCTTTACAAACCAATCTCAACCACTCATTTATCCATGTCATTATCTAGTGATTAAAACTAATTTTTTTATTGAAAGGTTAATTTAGTAAATTTATAATTCCAGATTTTGTGGTTAATTATAGATAATATTTACTAATCAAATCAACTCCTAAATTGTAGCATAACATCCAGGAAATTTACATTGATCGTGTATATCCTCCTATTGTGTGCGTACTCTTCTTCTTTTTCCTGCGTGTTCTTCTTCTTCTTCCTGCGTGCTCTTCTTTTTTTTCATGCGTGTTCTTCTTCTTCCTTTTTTCCTGCGTGTTCTTTTTTTTTTCCTGATGTTTGTCTGCGTATCCTTCTTCTTCTTCCTCCTTTTTTGTCTGCGTATCCTTGTTCCATTGTTCAATTAACAGTTCAAAGTTGAGGCAAAATCGCTGTTGAATTCCACTGCATGTTTGGTGGCGAGATGAGCAACTCAAATATGCAAAATGATGCAGAAATAGGTGTGCAGCAATACGACGGGTTGGACGATTTTGAAGTGAATCATGCTGATGTTTTGGGTTTGCACGAGGAAAGACAGAAGATCCATGATACGGATGCTAACGAGCTTCATGTGAACGACGTGTTTTCAAGTTTTGATGTCGGAGAAAGTAGCAAAAAAATTCCCGACACAGACGACATAATATCCGAAAACAATGTTTCTGATCATGAACATTCTGATGACCAGCATAAAGGTGAGACCAGAAATAGATATTGTTGTATGTATGTATATTTGAGTTTAGTGTACGTATTTCTGCATATGTGCAAGTATAATCTTTGATGGTGTTTATTTATTTTTTTCATATACAGAAGTATAAGCATGGATATTGTAATGGAACTTTTAGAATATTTAGAACAATGGAATGCACGAGAACAAATGAATGCAGTGAAATTGCACATATGCAATGTTGATTTTGATATATGTGACAATGTATTTGATATGGACGTTTAACGACTTTTAAATAAATCCTATTGGTTACATTCATGAATTTTTATCTATTTGTTTTGATGAAGTTGTGTAAACGCTATCATTCCTAAGATTTAATACTAAAAAGTAGGTTTTTATATGAATATGTAATCAATAAGCCTCTTTCAACATAGATTAACGAGATTGCTTTCAAGATGAATAGTAGCTTTTATTGGTAGTTCTAAACCAACAGATTCTTACTTTGTTTTAGAATTCATTTGTTAGTACTTGTGCATAAGGTTGTATTTTCTTTACATTAAATGGTCCCTTTTTTGCCTATGTCTATATTCTTACCACATACTTATCGATTTGATTATGAATGTAGTTGAAGTTGATGAAATGTTTACAACATCAGATGGGTCGAAGTATTGGATTCCTAACGTACCGGAATGCCATAAGGTGGTTGTTGGAATGCAATTTCCATCGGTGGCAGCTGCAGAAGGTTTTTATATGAAATATGCTGACTTTGCTGGTTTCGATGTGCGTCTGTCTAACAGGAAGACCAATAAAGTTGGTGGTGTGCAAACCCGGTATCTTGTTTGCAGTAAGGAAGGTGCACCCCCAAAAAGGACCTTTGATTCGTTGGATTCCACTCACAGATGTGAGAATAGATGAAAAGAGTCGTTGTGTAGAGGAACCAGAGGCAATTTTAGAAAGATCGGTTAGAAAGCTACGTAGTGGTAAAGAGGTAGCTATGTTGAAAGTACAGTGGAAACACCATAGAGGTACTAATGTAACTTTAGAGTCAGAAGAGAGTATGAGGGCTAAGTATCCTCATTTGTTTACCTGACTTTGATTTCGGGGACGAAATCATTTTCAAGTTGGGGAGTATTGTAACATCCTGAATTTTAGTTATATTATTTTGTGAATTATAAATTAACTTGAGGGTTAAGTTTGTAATTGTTTACAAGTGTTGATTGAAGAGGATTTCCAATTTGAGGGTTGTATTGTTATTTATTTTAAGTTGGAGGTTTGTTTGGTAATATGGTTAATGACTCATGTGTAATTTAAGGATGAGGTGTCATCTAATTAGCCATGTTAGCTAAATGTGTGTGTTATGTGCATTGTGTGTGTGTTCGGTTTTGAGAAAGAGAAACCGAGAGAGAGATTGAGGTAGAGAAATCGAGAAAGAGAAGGAGGAAAAGAAAAGATCTTCTGGGAATTTATATTAATCTGGTGTTGATTTGAAGATATCAAAAGGTAATTATCTAATTGAATACTTCATCTTCTTTGTAGTAAAACTTTCTTTGGAACTTTTAAATTGGGTGTTGGTAAATCTTGATAATAATGAGAATCTGAGTTTTAGGATATGTTAGGATAAGTGTATTAAACATATCTGCAAATTGGCATAAACAAACATAGATTAAAACTGCAAAATTCTGGGTTTTTAGGACGAACTTAGTGGACTGAGACTTGGATGAATATCATCGAAGTCGCAACCTTGAGTTGCGACATTCATGATTGTCGCAATGGGCAGTTGCGACTTGGAGTTGGAGTCGCAGCAGACCATTGCGACTTGGCTTTGGAATCGCAACAGTTGGTTGCGACTTGGGTCGAAATCGCAAGGGGCAGTTGCGACTTGGTACTGTAGTCGCAACAGTTCACTGCGACTCGGGGTGAAATCGCAATGGTGAGTTGCGATTTGAGGTTGAAATCGCAACCGTTGACTGCGATTTGGATTTGGGATCGCAATAGAGGACTGCGACTTTAGTTGGTTGCGACTTGAGATGTAATTTTTAGAAATTAAGGATTTTCAGTTGTAGAGGGTTCTGTTTTGATAATTAATATCAGTATATGTAATTGAATAATACAGTAAGTTGAGGTAGTGAAGAAAGGAGCCCTTACGTGTTAAAAAGGATTAAAAGGAGTAATAACGCATCAGGTGAGTTTATTCAACTCTCTTTAAAATTCAGTAATTAATCTTGAATTAGATGCTTTATATGTATGCATGAATATGTTTTATGTGGATTTGATTAAGGGGCTGTTTACCAAAATTTTCATTAAGTCCTGAATGGATAAATTTGTCTGCCTGGATAAATTTATCTGTCTAGATAAATTGTTGTTGTTGTTTACTTTTTTATTTGAATCAACTGTCTGAATGACACAAATGACCAATCTACCCCTGAGAATAAATGAAAAGCTCTTTGACGAATTGTTGTTTATCTTTAAAGATCAATGATATTTGTCAAACTCAAACACAAAAACTAAAAACACAAAAAACTAATTGAAGACAGAAACTAAAAACACTGTTACAAATAAACACATAAACTAATTGAACACAAAAGCTAATCAAACTCAAACACTCTTTTCAATGTTTGCAGATGAAAACGATGATGTTTGCAGGAAAACAGAAATCGCCGGACGTTTAGAATCCAAACCTAACCTAATCGCCGGAAAACAGAAATCGCCGGACAGCAAATCAAACCTAACCTAATCGCCGGAAAACAGAAATCACCGGACGTTGGAGCAGAAAATAAAGAAAGCAACAGCAACAAACAAAAACGTACGGTGGGAGGCGATGGAGCAGCGTCACCGGAGAGAGATTTTCCTCGGAGAACTTGCCGGAGAGAGAGAGCAGTGTCGCCGGAGAAGGGTGTGGGAGAGAGGGGCTGGAGAAGTGGGAGGGGATGGAGAGGAGTAGGGTTAAAGACCATTCTTTTTTATGGGTAAGGGTAGAAATGTCATATTTTTGTCTTAATGGGGACAACACACCCTTACCCACTGTGCGATTAAGCCCCTTGCTGTGCGATTAAGTCACAAGTAAACACCCAAAAACGTCTGCGCGAATAAGCTATTTTTCTCATTAAGCCGATTAAGTCGCAAGTAAACACACCCTAAATTAGAGATAAGCCAAGAGGACAATTAAAAGTTGTGTTATGTTGGTTACCATGTTAAAGTTTCCAAGATGAGTTATATATGAAATTGATGAACTAGTATTTATTATTAATCTTGCATGCTAAGTTTGATTATCTACTACATGAAATTACTATGTGGTTATGAACTCTAAAAATGATTTGAAGCTTGATTGAGATATTAACTTCCATGCTAAGTTAAAGAGGAGATAATTAAGAGATTTAGATGAGGAGATATTAATATTCTTGATATTTTATAAATATGGAATATGTTCGGAGAAATGATACATTGTATGCTGGACGCATATAGTAGTATCGATTATTACATATAATATATTATGTGATTATGTGCTTTTACTAAAATAGGCATCCGGTCACCGAGGGCACTTGGGTACGGTATGATGGGAACCGATTACTCGCCATAGACCAAAGGGATGTAATTTTAGTAATTGGGTGTACCTTGAATCATGAGTCTCGATTTGAGTATCGCGATATTATAATCCCATGGGGACCATTGATTCTGAGGTGGAATGTGGAATAAGCAGAGTTTGCTTAATAATTCCCATTTCGATTTGGGAAGATCGGAGATTTCCCTGTGATGAGAGGAAGACTAGAGATAGGCATAAAGTAATTTGTAATCTCTACTTCCTGATTAAGAAATAGGCAGGTTTTGACTTGTAATTTCTTGTGTGTGATTATTGATTATGAATCTGGAACGATTCAGAGTTAACTCTTATGTTGTTGTTACGATTAAATGAGTTAGTTGTAGGAAATTGGGAGTGGGGTAAATTTCCCGATTTGAAAAGGAGTTCTCGTACGGTAAGATGGGTGAGAACAGGTTTGAGTTATCTGTTCATGTTTTAATTATTAAATTTTATTTTGATTTGAGTATCCTCACTAGGCGAAAGCCTAATGTTTCAAGTTGAATCTTCTTACCAGGTACAAGCTCCGGGAAATAGCGGGAATGAGAGACGAGAACTTTTGGGAAGATTCAGACTTAGAGATACCGGAGGATCTAGATATTCTTTGATGCTTTTGGGACAGTTGTTTAGATAACTAGATTAATCTGATTGTCATGTTATGATTAGATTAGTAAGTTATTTAAGTATTGACGTTTGTATATAGAAACCCTATAATTGATCCTCAGGTTATATAAGTTTGAAAGCTTTTGATCATATCTTATGGTAAATTTCAAGGTTTAAATTGACCCTGTTTTTAGGGTGTTTCAGTATCCTTCTTCCATTGTTCAATTAACAGTTCAAAGTTGAGGCAAAATCGCTGTTGAATTCCACTGCATGTTTGGTGGCGAGATGAGCAACTCAAATATGCAAAATGATGCAGAAATAGGTGTGCAGCAATACGACGGGTTGGACGATTTTGAAGTGAATCATGCTGATGTTTTGGGTTTGCACGAGGAAATACAGAAGATCCATGATACGGATGCTAACGAGCTTCATGTGAACGACGTGTTTTCAAGTTTTGATGTCGGAGAAAGTAGCAAAAAAATTCCCGACACAGACGACATAATATCCGAAAACAATGTTTCTGATCATGAACATTCTGATGACCAGCATAAAGGTGAGACTAGAAATAGATATTGTTGTATGTATGTATATTTGAGTTTAGTGTACGTATTTCTGCATATGTGCAAGTATAATCTTTGATGGTGTTTATTTATTTTTTTCATATACAGAAGTATAAGCATGAATATTGTAATGGAACTTTTAGAATATTTAGAACAATGGAATGCACGAGAACAAATGAATGCAGTGAAATTGCACATATGCAATGTTGATTTTGATATATGTGACAATGTATTTGCATATATGGACGTTTAACGACTTTTAAATAAATCCTATTGGTTACATTCATGAATTTTTATCTATTTGTTTTGATGAAGTTGTGTAAACGCTATCATTCCTAAGATTTAATACTAAAAAGTAGGGTTTTATATGAATATGTAATCAATAAGCCTCTTTCAACATAGATTAACGAGATTGCTTTCAAGATGAATAGTAGCTTTTATTGGTAGTTCTAAACCAACAGATTCTTACTTTGTTTTAGAATTCATTTGTTAGTACTTGTGCATAAGGTTGTATTTTCTTTACATTAAATGGTCCTTTTTTTGCATATGTCTATATTCTTACCACATACTTATCGATTTGATTATGAATGTAGTTGAAGTTGATGAAATGCTTACAACATCAGATGGGTAGAAGTATTGGATTCCTAACGTACCGGAATGCCATAAGGTGGTTGTTGGAATGCAATTTCCATCGGTGGCAGCTGCAGAAGGTTTTTATATGAAATATGCTGACTTTGCTGGTTTCGATGTGCGTCTGTCTAACAGGAAGACCAATAAAGTTGGTGGTGTGCAAACCCGGTATCTTGTTTGCAGTAAGGAAGGTGCACCCCCAAAAAGGACCTTTGATTCGTTGGGTATCCGTAGTGGTGATAGAAAACATCGTAATTCTAACGTGAAGAGGTCTGGTTGTATGGCTCGTTGTAAGATTAATTTAACAAAGGACAAGAAATGTTATGAGATTTATCAATTCGTTGAAAAGCATAACCATATGCTTTTCAACGATGACGATAAACGACTATCGTGTAGTAGTAGGCGACTTAAGTATACGGATTACGTTAAGGTAATCAGGGGATCTTCGTCTAACTTTGGGGCGTCTAAGGTTCACAGGATGGAAGCTTCTTTGAAAGGCGGGTACGAGTATGTTGGGGCCACGGCGGTTGACTACCAGAATGCCGGGAGGGATGGGTTGAGTTTTGTAGGAAATAAAGATGCTAAGATGCTTGTCAATTTGTTGGAGAATCGCCATATGACCGTTCCTGAGTTTTTTTATGAGTATAGATGTGTAGGGCGAGAGTTGCACTGTATATTTTGGGCCGATGAAATAGCACGTTTGAATTATAAGGAGTTTGGTGATACCATTTCATTTGATGGAACCTTTCGAACGAATAGGTATGTTATTTTCCATTCTCATTGATTTTATTATATATGGTATTATTTGTTAATGGCAACTTTTTTCTGTTGAAGGCATGCGATGACATTTATTCCGTTCACTGCAATAGACAACCACAAGAAGTCGGTTGTAGTTGGTTCTGCCTTAGTCAGTCACGAGAATAAAGAGAATTATAAGTGGGTACTTAACGCATTTTTGAAAGCACATGGTAAGCAACCGTTGTTTGTCGTCACAGATCAGTGTCCGACAATGAAGCAAGCCATACCTGCTGTTTTTACAGAGTCTAAACATAGGTTGTGCATATGGCACATAACGAAGAAACTGCCCGACAAGGTTAGATTGTCTATTATCTTTAGTGTAACATCTACAAATTATTTAATATATTGTTGTTGTGTGTGTATATTAGTTTTGCATATATGCAGTATTTCTTTTGCATATATACAGTATTTAGTTTGCATATATGATGTATTTAGTTTGCATATATGCAGTATTTCCTTTTCATATATGCAGTATTTTGTTTGCATATATGCTGTATTTAGTTTGCATATACGCAGTATTTTATTACATATATGCATTATTTATTTTGCATATATGCAGTGTTTCCTTTTCATATATGCAATATTTATTTTGACCATCTAAATCTGTCTGCAGGTTAGGCCTGATCTAGAGGAGAATGCTAGTTTCAAGAGGACATTTAATAAGCTAGTTTGGGATATGCATATTGCTCCCGTAGATTTCGAAAGTCAATGGAAGGAAATGATAGCAGAGTTCGATTTACATTCAAATGACTGGTTGCATGAGATGTATGCCATCAGAAGCTCATGGATTCCCGCCTATTTTAAAGATGATCCAATGTCCGGGTTGATGAGGACGACATCTAGATCAGAGAATGTCAATTCCTATTTTAATATATATGCTCGCTATCGCAATAACCTTGTTAAGTTCATTCATGCGTATGATGATGCTATAGGAAAGCAGAGGGACAAACATAGAAATTTGGAGTTTTTGAATAGGAACACGTTACCACAGTTTGCAACCCCTTTTAGGATTGAGAGACATGCATCTGAGGTATTCACTCTTAATATATTCTTTGAAGTTCAGAAAGAAATACGTAAAGCTATTTTGTACTTTACCTTAAAGTTCCTTGGTAACGTTGATGGTGTCACCCGTTATGTCGTACCACATAAGAATAAGAAATCTGTCACCAAAGTCTTATACGAGGTAATTTTAATAGTTTTGTTTCTTTTAATTCAGCTTAATTAATATTTGATTGATTACAAATAAAATTTCTGTGATTGTTGCATATATGCTTGTAGGTTGTACAAGAATCTGACGATATCACCATAAATTTGTAGTTGCAACAAGTTTATTCGGGATGGTATTCTGTGTAGGCATATGTTGAAGGTAATGTTGACTGATGGTTTTGATACAATACCAGAGAAGTATATTATGCATAGGTGGAAGCGTGCGTTAATTCCTGTTGAAGTTCTAGCGGCTCGTGCTTGGTATGGCGAGGTTGATCACGAGAAAGAATCATTGATAAATGAGTTGTACAAGAAACTAGATGTTTTCGTTAGTTGTGTTAGGGATGACAAGGCAAAGCTGAAGTTGCTTTCTGATAACTTTGATAAGTGGAAGGATGATTTGGAAATCGATATATATGCAAACACGCCTGCCAAAGACAAAGAAGCTGCGTTTAGAGATTGTTATGGAATTCAACAACCTGAAGATGTAGACATCGATCCTCCGGCAGGTATACGCAACAAAGGATGCGGTACGGGTAAAAGACTCGTTGGTGTTATTGAGAAAGCCGTTGCGAAAAGCAAACGTGTGAAACGCACGTGTAGGTTGTGTGGGGAGTTGCTGAATCATGATTCGCGCAACTGTCCGTTAAGGTAGGTTTCTAATTGTCCAATAATGATTATGCGTTTTAGTTTTTTAAGATTGTATTTTGACGTTGTTTCATTTGATAACTTTATTCAATTTTCGGTTATGTCATTTGTTTGATTCAATGATGAAGAGGACTTGTTCGGTTTTGTTTGTCGTGCTGAAAATATAATTGGTGAACTCATTATAATATAAGTTTTTTCGTTAATAATTATATAGTTATCAAATTATGCATATCAAATGCAAATAGTGTTCATTTTTCACATACGCGGTTTGATACAATGTTCTGTTATACTGTTACTGTATGACAGGTTAAAATTTTCTCATAGTTCTGTTTCACTATTATTGGGTAAATTGATAAATGTTGCACATATGCAGCTTAAACAAATTATTCGAATTTGTTAGTGTATAATTGCTAAATTATTGACATATTTATATTTAACATATATGATCGGTTGAATCCAGAACAATCTCTAAACGCAGCTCAAAGCTGAACAAAACAGGTTCTAACCGAAATAAGCTCTGCACATCAACATCCTTTTTCTCTATTAAGCTCTGCATCAGCTTCTTAACAACAGCTACATTCAGCTGCTTAACAGCAACTTTATTCAGATGTAGTTCTCAAATTCTGCACATTTTGGATTCTATTTGTGGTTGACAACAACTGCACTTTTAGAATTCTGCACAGATTTGGAAATTGTATAATACCAGAACATATTATACAATTATCTGCACAAGCATTGCATATTTCAAAGGATTTGACAACATCAAACAATATGCTGTCACAAAACTTACAAATAAGCACAAGCATAATCTTACAACACAATTCTTGAATCTGTTTGGACAACTTTAAAATGCACTTCATATTTCAAAGACATGTTCAAAATAAGTATTCATTACTTGAAATTCCAAAAAACTAGAAGGTTTAGAACAAAAAAAAACTAATGCAACTATTTCTCTTCAGTTCAACGTTTGCAAAAAAAGGTAAAAGGCTTGTATGTCATGTTCGTAGTCGATCTGTCCTGGTTTTTTTTGCCTCTTCCATTCTATGCTCTTTTGACGCCTTGTCCAACGATTGGAATCTGCTCACCTCTGCCTCCACATAATCCCGACGCTCATTATGGTCACTCAACAATATTTTGGCCGTATACTTTTTCCTTAGTTCCGCTAGCTGCTTATCCTGACTTGGTCCTTCTTTGTCCAACCCGCTGTTCCATCCTCGTAGTCCTCCACCCATGTAAGTTTCCATGTGGCGCATTACAAACACGCCGCAATCTGTGAAATTTCTAGTTGTACTCCAGCTCATCTGAAGTATGTTTGCCTCTATATTCTCAAACACGCGTGAGGAAGGATGTCCACAATCACTTAAATGTCGGATAAACAAATCTTGCTGTAGAATAACGTAACAAGTTAATTATGTAAATGTTCACCACAACAATGGATGTGTGAATCATTATATATATATATATATATATATATATATATATATGCAACTATGAATTTTTAATTGACTGCATATATGCAATTATGCAGTATACATGGACTGCATATATGCAATTATGAATTTTAATAGACTGCATATATGCAATTATGCAGTATACATGGACTGCACATATGCATAAACTGAAATTGTATGTATGAAATGTAAGGTATGCACATATGAATCATTTTACGATCTTACCAGAATCGCCAGTTTAGGTTGGTATCGTTCAAATTCACTGCCGGTTCCTGCCATGTTGTCTAGTAGGTCTATGGCATTGTTTTTTATATCATACACAACACAGATATAGTGGGAACGTTTAATTATAGGAACGAACAACTGCAAAAAAATTGAACATGATATCACAAATTCGGATTGTTATGCCATACGTGTTTTTAACATTATTTGTACGTTTATCATTACCATATCAATATTCTTCAAGGTAAGTATTTCCATGTTGTAACTTGATGCATGACCAAGGTTCTGTTTGAACCAATTGTACCTTCTATCGAAGTCGTACACCTCATACTGAAGCACCCCATCCGCCTATTTTGAAACCAATCTGATAACTTTAAAAAAAAACAGAAATGAGGAAACATGAAAATAGTTTCATATTCATCAATGTTTGATAAGAGCGACAAATATTAATAATTGCATATATGCAATTATATTACCTAACATAATTTTAATTTGTGGCAATGTTGATAACTGTGAAATAGTTCCAAATTTTAGTCTGATATTACATATTACTGCATATGGGCATGCTAAATTGTTCAATTTAACCATTCTTAGAATCAATGTTTATAATAATCATATTTATATTACCAACAATCCAAATGCACATATACATTTATATGCAATCATTTTTAGCATCAATATTGCATGACTTTAAGTACAATATGTAAACTCGCACGTACCATGACATCTGTTTTTAAGAAGAAACGTTTTGGTGAGTTGTTGCTTCGGAAACGTTCCTCGTAGTTCAGTATATCTGACCATCCATCCACCACGTTCGTCCATATATGCGTTGGCGCTGGCGCTGCTAGACTCTCCATACAGGAACGTATGATTTTCATTCCGCTTTGTGAAAAATACACCGTGTCGCTGCGATCAAATTATATCATATGTTATTTTACATAGTTTTTAAAGAAAAACAAACTACTTATCTAACTTGAATGCATGCATCTTACTTATTTGCACCAAAAGCTGCCAAAGTCCACTCATGCACCTTTTTCTCCTCACTAGACACTCGTTTCCCCACAACAACTTGTCTTTTAACGTATGGCGATCACAACATCTCTCCAAGTTTTAATGCTCTCTTGGTAGCCTTCACTTCCCTACCCTTTTCACCAATCGGATCGTCTTCTTTATCATATACTCCAACTACTTCACGGTGTTTCTCTGGACTGAATCCCAACTCATAACTTGGGTATGAGCAAACAACATCGTTCACTATTGCCGTTATTGGGTCCGGCATTTTGATCGGCTCTTCACTCACATTATTTTTTTCTTCTGCCGATCCCTTATTCGACATTTCTTTCCTTATAGTTTCATCAATTATGTTATAAGTTGTTTGACTGTACCACATTTGTGATGGTGTCAGTCTGAATGCTTGTCGCACACTATCCGTGAAGTCCAATTTGCATGGTGTGCACACATGTCTCGCCTTGTCACTCCTCTTGTCCTTGTTTACCGTGTTTCCTGCAGGAGTATCGTCAGGTTTTTCTTTATCACTCCGTGGAGCTCGGCTGTTGAACAGGTTTTGCAGCTCTTCCTCCAACTTTACAAAAGAAGGCGCATCTGGGAATTTAGCCCTTGCTGCTTCTATTTCCCCCTTTGTATCCCACTTAAGCATGTTGATACGAGATATGTTTTCCTGGATTCACATTTCGTATGCCTATTACACGCAAAAAGTAATATGTTAGTTATCAGAACGAATATTACCTCAATCTGCATATATGCATATTTTGTATATGTACTATGTAGTTACAAGAGATAACACGCATACGTATATTAAGAATTAACAAGTTCAACAAATGAAACTAAACCTAAAATTTTGACAGTTTGAACCGAACATAAACAATTAAAAATATGAACCAAAACAACTTGAACACAATTTAAACAGTTAATGAACAATATGAAAAACCTTAAAAACTTTACATTCTAAATTATGAAAACTGCATATATGCATATAAGAACTTTAGATGATCTGCATATATGCAGTTTATTGCATACTACAGTTTATTCTATACATATTTGAACCAAAACAACTTGAACACAATTCAAAACAATTAATGAACAATATGAAATACCTTTCAAACTTTACATTATTAAATTAATTAAACTGCATATATGCATATAAGAACTTTAGATGATCTGCATATATGCAGTTTATTTGATAAATATACAAGCTTGCAGCTATGCATATAACAACGATTATGTGAAAATGCACTGCATACTGGATGCACATGTCCATAGATGTTTATGATGTAAATGCATGAAAGTTATCATATACAACACTTTAAAAAAATAGTTTCTCGTACCTCTTGATTCAATTTTAAATCCTCAAATATCTGTATTGATTTTTCGTGCGCGTCCTCATGGTTAACTTCTATTTCTTGACTTCCAAGGTATGGTCCCAAGAGTTTTGCTCCTCCTAATCCACCATCTTCCATTTCTGCATTTTCTCTCGCTCGGAGAAGGTCCATATCCCATCTGTTTGTTGCAGGCCTTTCTCTTGATACTGTTACTCCCGTGCACCACGTGGAATCTACATACAAAAGCTGTAATATTGCATATATTAGCTTTCAGCATGGTTAAAATTGATAAACAAATAGATGGTTGGTAAATATTGTGCCATACCGTCAAGAATGTTAGTGGTCCTGCATAGAAACTGTCATAACTATCCCTTCTCCAGTTCCTTTTGCTTCTAGAGATACAATTGAATATGTATCTTGTCCAGTCTACCGTTTTTACCATATCCACGCTACAGAGCCGATCCAAAAACTTTATTTCGCACCATCCTCCTCGGTGACATTCCGCCATGGTGTTCACAAATAGAACCAGGAAGTTTAGTTGGAATGCCAACCCCGCATACTTAGATCCAACAATTGCGTTCATCACATCCCTTGGTGTCAAATACTTCTTTGTGAACTGTTTCTTCCACATATTGCTTAGCTCAACCTCCTTCTCTTCTAGCTCCTCTAAGTCAACGCCTCCAAGTAAGTCATGTATTTGTTCTTGTGTTATCTGTATTGCCGAATCCACTAACTTTATCTGCATCTTTGACGTATTCAGTTTGTCAACCACGTAGTACCCCATTTTTGATGGGATTCCATTTATTTTCATTCCTAAAAGAGATCCAAGACCCATTTGTTCAACAACAATCCTTTGCTCCTCTGACAAACTACTGATTGCCTTCTGCAAGCATTTTGGAGATGTTCTAGTCCTTATGCCAACGATGCTTTGTACTCGTTTATTGTCAACGTACTTTTTCAATCTTTTTTTAGGTGGATCTCTCTTCAAAAGAATTTCAGGTACGCTTTCAAAGTCACTGTCGGAAGCTGCTGCACTTGATTGCACAATTCTATCTTTACGTCTTCCTTTTCGTTTTCTTGTTGACCCCCCTGTAAATGCAATTGCACATAGAATCTATTGAATAAGGATGCAAAGGAAACAAAATGTAACATTAAAATGAAATAGTACTCTTTCAGATCATACCTTCTGTATGCACAGATTCAATTGCATCCCTCTTAGTTGACGACCTTGTAACTCTTGCATTTGCTTGTACAGCTTTGTTCTTTGTCTTGCATCTCCCTTTCTTTCCAACTACATCATATGTTACATTTCTTATTATTTTTACGTATCCCATAGCAATTAGTCATTATTTTTAATAAGTTATAGATGCACTTAATTTATAAAATACATTCTCTAGTTTCTGTCTGTTCTCCACATGTTCCTTTGGTATTTTTTCTTCCTTGATTTTGATTTCTTTCTTCAACCTTTCCCATGTTGCCCATTTCAATCATTGGACCAATATGCACCTCATTTCTTACAGAACCTGGTGCATATTAAATGTAATATTAAATTTTACTTTTCATGTACTTCAACAACATACATTGCATTATAATTCTATCACGTTATATATGAAATCATACCTTGTTTGGTAGACCTCATACTTATAAGACTCTTGGTTAACTGTTGTTCCGGCATTGTGTCTAAAGCTTCTACAACTTTGATAGTCCCTACATTTGCACATGTGTATTGTTCTAATAATTTAAACCATCATGGAATATTATATACAATTAAGCTTTTTTTTCTGCATAATAGTAAGTTTTTACTGCATATATTATTAGTACCTTGCAAGTAGTCTTGTCTTTTTTTTTGTTCTTAGTTCAGCATAGTACATGTCATCTGTTTGGCATATAAATGATAAACATAATATTCAAAATTTAATCACATTGCATATATGCAATTTTATTACAGTTGGCTCAAGAAAGTCATACCTTTTTGAAGCTCAATACTTTTGGTTCTTGGCTTTCTTACACCTTCATTTTCCTTGTCTTGTATCGATGCATTCACACTATTTCCTCTTTCATGCATGTTATCTGTATATTGCCAAACACAAACCAACCATAATCTTTCATTAATGACATTCCAGCTATGTTAAATTTTCAGTTATAACAAAACCTGCACGTATGTCCACATTAGTATTCATACGAAATCTATATTAGTTACCTGTTACAACAGTATCGTGCATCACATCCCCAGTTAGTTCGTTTATCTTGATCCCAGCAATTGTAGTCTCATTAAGACCTAATAAGGAAATGAAACATAAGATTTAATTTACACGTTTATGTACTATATTAACATGTTATTCTACTTTATTCTTCACTTATCTTCATATCAACATCATAATTGCATACAACTACCTAAATATGCATCTTAAAATGTCAAGAAACATTTTTAATCTCAAAGATATGCAAGCATATATGGCTTTTATCATCCGAGATCCAAAAATTGAACAAAATTGTGATCATCAAAAGAAGGTATACAAATTCAATAAGGATATGAACATCACTATCACAAGTTAATTTTAGGATTTACCACCAAAACGACTAATGCATATATGCAAGATTTTTTACGAACTACCTGGACGAGTTAACCTACGTGCAATCGCAGCAAGCTTTCGTTTCTTTGACCTAGCTTCTTCCTCCGCCCTTCGCCTCATCATTTCTATATCGTTTCCATGTTCATCTAATGCAACTGGGTTTTCCCTCGAGTTTACAAATTTTGAAAAATGAGTCTTTATCATGATTCGTTCGGATGGCTTTCTCACTGTAACAAAAACAAACAATTTGGAGATATCAATAAACCCTAAAACTTTTAGATTTTTAAACGGCTTAGCAAATTGTACATATACAGAGGCATTATGTTACCGAATCTTACTTGATATATTTCGAACTCAAAATCGAAACTAGTTGGTATATTTGGAACTCAAAATCGCGTATATGCAGATGCAAAATGAAAACAATAAACCCTAAAACAAGTTCTTATATTTGGAACTCAAAATCGAAACTTCAAAGTATATTACGAACTCAAAATCGAAAATATGCAGAGGCAAAATGAAATAAACAAACCCTAAACTAGTTCTTACATTTTGAACTCAAAATCGAAACTGTATAGTGTTGCATTATGAAATCAAAATCGTATATATGCAGAGCCTCTGTTCGTCAAAATCGAATCTGCATAGTTGTTTTGGTGGGAAATCGTACCTCGAAATCTTTGATTTTCGTTGTTTTCCGCCATTTTTCACACCATTCACCCCAAAAATTATCGATTATAGCTACCTTTGGTGTAGAATCCTCTATGAATCTCTATTTTTCAGGGAAGAAGATCATCTAATGGAAAGGCGCGAGTTACACGGGATCGAGAATAATTTTGAGATTTCCCTGCACATGTGATTTCCCAATTTTACCCTTCCAGCTACCTTTTTTTTTCAATTTGTGTATCTATGTTTCTTAACTTTACACTTTCTACCCTAATTAATCTAGACCATTGGATTAGAAAATCAAGGGACATGATGGGTTTGTAAGGTGTGCAACAATTGAACAGTTTGCATTTTACGGAGCCTGAGGGCAAATCAAATGCAAACCATTCAAATGTTGCACCCCTTTACAAACCAATCTCAACCACTCATTTATCCATGTCATTATCTAGTGATTAAAACTAATTTTTTTTATTGAAGGGTTAATTTAGTAAATTGATAATTCCAGATTTTGTGGTTAATTATAGATAATATTTACTAATCAAATCAACTCCTAAATTGTAGCATAACATCCAGGAAATTTACATTGATCGTGTATATCCTCCTATTGTGTGCGTACTCTTCTTCTTCTTCCTGCATCTTTTTTTCCTGCGTGTTCTTCTTCTTCCTGCGTGTTCTTCTTTTTTTCCTGCGTGTTCTTCTTCTTCCTTTTTTCCTGCGTGTTCTTTTTTTTTTCCTGATGTTTGTCTGCGTATCCTTCTTCTTCTTCCTCCTTTTTTGTCTGCGTATCTGTAACATCCTGAATTTTAGTTATATTATTTTGTGAATTATAAATTAACTTGAGGGTTAAGTTTGTAATTGTTTACAAGTGTTGATTGAAGAGGATTTCCAATTTGAGGGTTGTATTGTTATTTCTTTTAAGTTGGAGGTTTGTTTGGTAATATGGTTAATGACTCATGTGTAATTTAAGGATGAGGTGTCATCTAATTAGCCATGTTAGCTAAATGTGTGTGTTATGTGCATTGTGTGTGTGTTCGGTTTTGAGAAAGAGAAACCGAGAGAGAGATTGAGGTAGAGAAATCGAGAAAGAGAAGGAGGAAAAGAAAAGATCTTCTGGGAATTTATATTAATCTGGTGTTGATTTGAAGATATCAAAAGGTAATTATCTAATTGAATACTTCATCTTCTTTGTAGTAAAACTTTCTTTGGAACTTTTAAATTGGGTGTTGGTAAATCTTGATAATAATGAGAATCTGAGTTTTAGGATATGTTAGGATAAGTGTATTAAACATATCTGCAAATTGGCATAAACAAACATAGATTAAAACTGCAAAATTCTGGGTTTTTAGGACGAACTTAGTGGACTGAGACTTGGATGAATATCATCGAAGTCGCAACCTTGAGTTGCGACATTCATGATTGTCGCAATGGGCAGTTGCGACTTGGAGTTGGAGTCGCAGCAGACCATTGCGACTTGGCTTTGGAATCGCAACAGTTGGTTGCGACTTGGGTCGAAATCGCAAGGGGCAGTTGCGACTTGGTACTGTAGTCGCAACAGTTCACTGCGACTCGGGGTGAAATCGCAATGGTGAGTTGCGATTTGAGGTTGAAATCGCAAACGTTGACTGCGATTTGGATTTGGGATCGCAATAGAGGACTGCGACTTTAGTTGGTTGCGACTTGAGATGTAATTTTTAGAAATTAAGGATTTTCAGTTGTAGAGGGTTCTGTTTTGATAATTAATATCAGTATATGTAATTGAATAATACAGTAAGCTGTGGTAGTGAAGAAAGGAGCCCTTACGTGTTAAAAAGGATTAAAAGGAGTAATAACGCATCAGGTGAGTTTATTCAACTCTCTTTAAAATTCAGTAATTAATCTTGAATTAGATGCTTTATATGTATGCATGAATATGTTTTATGTGGATTTGATTAAATTAGAGATAAGCCAATAGGACAATTAAAAGTTGTGTTATGTTGGTTACCATGTTAAAGTTTCCAAGATGAGTTATATATGAAATTGATGAACTAGTATTTATTATTAATCTTGCATGCTAAGTTTGATTATCTACTACATGAAATTACTATGTGGTTATGAACTCTAAAAATGATTTGAAGCTTGATTGAGATATTAACTTCCATGCTAAGTTAAAGAGGAGATAATTAAGAGATTTAGATGAGGAGATATTAATATTCTTGATATTTTATAAATATGGAATATGTTCGGAGAAATGATACATTGTATGCTGGACGCATATAGTAGTATCGATTATTACATATAATATATTATGTGATTATGTGCTTTTACTAAAATAGGCATCCGGTCACCGAGGGCACTTGGGTACGGTATGATGGGAACCGATTACTCGCCATAGACCAAAGGGATGTAATTTTAGTAATTGGGTGTACCTTGAATCATGAGTCTCGATTTGAGTATCGCGATATTATAATCCCATGGGGACCATTGATTCTGAGGTGGAATGTGGAATAAGCAGAGTTTGCTTAATAATTCCCATTTCGATTTGGGAAGATCGGAGATTTCCCTGTGATGAGAGGAAGACTAGAGATAGGCATAAAGTAATTTGTAATCTCTACTTCCTGATTAAGAAATAGGCAGGTTTTGACTTGTAATTTCTTGTGTGTGATTATTGATTATGAATCTAGAACGATTCAGAGTTAACTCTTATGTTGTTGTTACGATTAAATGAGTTAGTCGTAGGAAATTGGGAGTGGGGTAAATTTCCCGATTTGAAAAGGAGTTGTCGTACGGTAAGATGGGTGAGAACAGGTTTGAGTTATCTGTTCATGTTTTAATTATTAAATTTTATTTTGATTTGAGTATCCTCACTAGGTGAAAGCCTAATGTTTCAAGTTGAATCTTCTTACCAGGTACAAGCTCCGGGAAATAGCGGGAATGAGAGACGAGAACTTTTGGGAAGATTCAGACTTAGAGATACCAGAGGATCTAGATATTCTTTGATGCTTTTGGGATGGTTGTTTAGATAACTAGATTAATCTGATTGTCATGTTATGATTAGATTAGTAAGTTATTTAAGTATTGACGTTTGTATATAGAAACCCTACAATTGATCCTCAGGTTATATAAGTTTGAAAGCTTTTGATCATATCTTATGGTAAATTTCAAGGTTTAAATTGACCCTGTTTTTAGGGTGTTTCAGTATGGTATCAGAGCTTTAGTTTAAGCGAACTAGGTATGAATTGAGATACCTAGACATAAGCTGAGATGAGTTAAGTTATGATCCGTGAGTTTTGGGTAGAAGTACTAAGAATGGGTAGTCTTAGAGTCGACAGAAATACGCGAAGTTGGTACTGTAACAATGGTAATGAGAATTCTCATGTATGATATGTTCGCAATTTCAATTAGCTACTGTTATTATGAATATATTATTACACAAGCATACTTGTTTCTAAAATTGTTACAGTGACTGATTAGCAGTAAAGTATGTATTGTATGTTTAGTTGTATAAACCATTAACTGATGAGTATTCTTTTATGCTCCATCAGAACGATGGTGAATACGCCCCCGAGGTCTCCAAATTCTTCTATGAATAGAAATTGGTTAGACGGAGCTGGAGAAAGACAAACTAGGTTAGGCGGAGCTCCTGATACGCCACCAGATTTTCTTTCCTTAGGAGGAATGCGAAGTCGAGTACATCCAGGAGGTACTAGTAATGCTGATCAAACGTCATCAGATTCAGGTATGGAGGGGCGAATAATGGATAATGTGACTCGACTGATGAATGCTTCAATGGAGAGGCAAGCAGAGATGATGAATACTGTAATGGGGAGACAGGCAGAGATGTTCACGAAATTGATTAATGATCGAAACGTGGAACCAAGACGAACAGTGGTCGATGCTAATGTGATAAATCCGACTGTAAATCCAGGAGTGGAGACATATAGGAGGGTTGACAGAAATTGTTCCTACAAGACGTTCCTAAGTTGTAAACCACCAGAATTCAAGGGAGATGATAATCCAGTGGTTTGTATGAATTGGATAAGAGAAATCGAGCAGGCTTTTCGTGCCTGTGAATGTACAGATGAGAGATCTAAGGTGAGATTTGGGTCGCAAATGTTACGTGGAAAAGCGTTGCAGTGGTGGAATGTGTTGTCATCAACTGTGACTGATGCAGCTTTGAATTCCGTAACTTGGAGTCAGTTTAAAGCAAAGATTTTAGAAGAATATTGTAACGAGCACGAGATGGACCGAATCGAAGAAGAGTTCCGGAATATTAAGAAGGGTAATATGTCGGTGAGAAAATATACCGAGGTCTTTATGCAGAAGCTAAATCTTGTGGGGCACGTGGCTTCAACAGAGAAAGAAAAGATTAAGTATTATTTGAAAGGTTTACCAGCTGATATGATGACAAGGGTTCGCAGTTCGAAATCTGCTACCTTGAGGGAGACGATTGAGGAAGCAAAGGTGATAGAGGAAATGTATGTGAAAGATAAGGAGGAGAAAGCGCAGGTTGGAGAAAAGAGAAAATGGGAGGGTCGTTCTGAACCTTCTCCGAAATTAAGATTATTCGGAAAGAACATTCGTAATGATTTTCGTAGGGAACCGAGTTGGTGTTCAAAATGCAAAAGTAAACATTTTGGCCAATGCCGTGTGGTTGGAAATCAATGTTTCAAGTGTGGGAAGATGGGACATATGGCGTCAAATTGTACAGTACCTGGGTCGGTTTGTTTTGAATGTCAGCAACCGGGTCATTTTCGAAAAGATTGTCCGAAGTTGAAAAGAGGAGGAGATCAGGGAAGAAAGCTGGATATTCCCAAACCAACCAGTCGTGCATTCCAAATGACTGTTGATGAAGCGAAGGGGTCAAAGGACGTGGTCTCGGGTACATTTCTTATAAACTATATTCCTGCACGTGTGTTGTTTGATAGTGGCGCAAATTACTCTTTTGTATCCAAGTTGTTTCAACATAAATTAGCTATGCCTGTTACTACTCTAGGAGATGCCTTAGTAGTCGAGATAGCTAATGGAGTTCAGACTTTGGTTAAGGAGAGCCTGGCCGATTGTAAGATTATGATAGAGGGAACAGAATTTCCGATTAACTTGTTGTTAATGGAAATTGGGAGTTTTGATATTGTGGTAGGAATGGACTGGTTGAGCAACAACCAGGCAGAAATTATGTGCGCAAAGAAGCTGATTCGAATTCCAATGGGCGAGAAAGATAGTGTATTCGTGTTCGGAGAAAAGCAGGAAGGAGAAATTCCGTTGATTTCAGTGATGAAGGCACGGAAATGTTTATCGAAAGGGTATTGGTCTTATCTAGCCTATGTTATTGATACAAAGTTAGAAAAGAAAAATATTCAAGATATCAACGTGGTGCGTGAGTTTCCGGATGTGTTCCCGGATGACCTTCCAGGTTTTCCAGTTGAAAGACAGGTGGAGTTTCGTATCGATATTATTCCTGGATCGGCACCGATTGCACGAGCACCTTATCGTTTAGCACCCGCTGAGATGAAAGAGATGATGACTCAGCTTCAGGAGTTATTAGATAAGGGTTTCGTAAGACCGAGTTCTTCACCGTGGGGAGCTCCAGTTTTATTTGATAAGAAGAAAGATGGTACCATGAGAATGTGTATTGATTACCGAGAGTTGAATAAAGTAACTATTAAGAACAAGTATCCGCTTCCGAGGATTGATGATCTATTTGATCAACTCCAAGGTGCGGGATGCTTTTCAAAGATAGATTTAAGATCTGGATACCATCAAGTGCGGGTAAGAGATGAAGACGTTTCAAAAATAGCGTTTAGAACAAGATATGGGCATTATGAGTTCCTTGTAATGCCATTTGGGTTGACAAATGCTCCTGCAGTATTTATGGATTTGATGAACAGAGTGTGTCGACCATTTTTAGATAAGTTTGTCATTGTGTTTATTGATGACATACTTATTTATTCAAAGACTGAAGAAGATCATGAGCAGCATCTTCGTGAAGTCTTAGAAGTTTTAAGAAAAGAGAAGTTATACGCAAAGTTTTCAAAGTGTGAATTTTGGTTGAAGGAGGTGCAGTTTCTAGGTAATGTAATTACTTCTGAAGGAGTTAAAGTAGATCCTTCAAAGATTGAAGCGATGACGAATTGGGAGACACCTAGAAGTGCATCTGAGATAAGAAGCTTTCTGGGATTAGCAGGTTATTATAGAAGATTCATAAAAGATTTTTCTAAGATTGCATCTGCTTTGACGTTGTTAACTAGAAAGAATGAGAAGTTTGTTTGGACGGAGAAGCAGGAAACAGCTTTCAGAACTTTACGTCAAAAGCTGTGTGAAGCACCTATTCTTGCCCTGCCAGAAGGGACATAAGATTTGGTCGTGTATAGTGATGCTTCAAAGATGGGTTTAGGATGTGTGCTAATGCAAAGGGGCAAAGTGATTGCCTATGCCTCAAGACAGCTTAAAGAGCATGAAAAGAATTATCCTACCCATGATTTAGAGTTAGCAGCAGTGGTGTTCGCTTTGAAATTGTGGCGACACTATTTGTATGGAACGAAGTGTACTCTTTATACTGATCACAAGAGTTTGCAACATGTTTTTGATCAGAAAGAATTAAACATGAGGCAGCGAAGATGGTTAGAATTGCTTAAGGATTATGATTGTGAATTGCATTACCATCCTGGTAAAGCAAATGTCGTAGCTGATGCCTTAAGTAGAAAAGAATATGGTGGGTGTTTGAAATCGGTAAATGCTAGAATTGATGTAACGTCAAGTTTGATGGAAAAGATCAAAGAAGCACAAGTGGTTGCTTTGCAAGAGGAATATCTGAAAGAGGAAGTAATGGGTAAGCAACATCTTCAGTTGACCGAAGATGGTCGGGGGATTAAATTATTTCAAGGAAGAGTTTGGGTGCCTAAAATTGGAGGAGATCGAGAGTTGATTCTCGAAGATGCTCATAGATCTAAGTATTCCATTCACCCTGGGAGTACGAAGATGTATCGAGATTTGAAATTGCATTATTGGTGGCCAGCGATGAAAGTAGATGTGGCTCGAAAGGTAGAGACGTGTACAACATGTTCGTTGGTGAAAGCTGAACATCAGAAACCTTACGGAAGTTTCCAGTCCTTGGAAATTCCGGAGTGGAAGTGGGAAAAGATTACCATGGATTTTGTGACGAAGTTACCCAAGACGCAAAAAGGTAACGACACAATATGGGTAATCGTGGATAGATTAACTAAGAGTGCTCATTTTCTAGCAATGAAAGAGGCATCACCAATTGAGAAATTAGCAAAGTTGTATATTGATGAAGTGGTGTTAAGGCATGGTATACCGGTGTCGATAGTGTCAGATCGTGATAGTCGGTTTACCTCGATATTTTGGCGATCATTGCAAGAAGAATTGGGTACTAAAGTTAATTTGAGTACTGCTTTTCATCCACAGACCGATGGACAGAGTGAGCGGACTATTCAAACTTTGGAGGATATGCTCAGGTGTTGTATTTTAGATTTCGGTGGTAACTGGGATACGCATCTACCGTTAGTAGAATTTGCGTATAACAATAGTTATCATTCGAGCATCGGGAGAGCACCCTTTGAAGCGTTGTATGGTCGTAAGTGTAGAACTCCGGTGTGTTGGTTAGAAGCCGGGGAGAAACAATTTGCTGGTCCAGAGTTAGTACAGCAAACGGCGGATAAAGTAAAAGAGATTCGGCAGCATATGAAAGCAGCCCAAGATAGACAGAAAAGTTATGCTGATCCGAAGCGGAGACCAAAGGATTTTCAAGTTGGGGAGCGTGTAATGCTCAAGGTATCCCCATGGAAAGGTGTAATAAGGTTTGGAAAACGTGGGAAGTTGAGTCCTCGTTTTCTAGGACCTTTCACCATTGTTGAGAGAATTGGGTTACAAGCTTACAAGTTAGATCTTCCACCAGAATTGGAAGGAGTTCATAATACTTTCCATGTATGTTATCTTCGGAAGTGTTTGGCCGAAGAGGAAGATGTGATTCCACTCACAGATGTGAGAATAGATGAAAAGAGTCGTTGTGTAGAGGAACCAGAGGCAATTTTAGAAAGATCGGTTAGAAAGCTACGTAGTGGTAAAGAGGTAGCTATGTTGAAAGTACAGTGGAAACACCATAGAGGTACTAATGTAACTTTAGAGTCAGAAGAGAGTATGAGGGCTAAGTATCCTCATTTGTTTACCTGACTTTGATTTCGGGGACGAAATCATTTTCAAGTTGGGGAGTATTGTAACATCCTGAATTTTAGTTATATTATTTTGTGAATTATAAATTAACTTGAGGGTTAAGTTTGTAATTGTTTACAAGTGTTGATTGAAGAGGATTTCCAATTTGAGGGTTGTATTGTTATTTATTTTAAGTTGGAGGTTTGTTTGGTAATATGGTTAATGACTCATGTGTAATTTAAGGATGAGGTGTCATCTAATTAGCCATGTTAGCTAAATGTGTGTGTTATGTGCATTGTGTGTGTGTTCGGTTTTGAGAAAGAGAAACCGAGAGAGAGATTGAGGTAGAGAAATCGAGAAAGAGAAGGAGGAAAAGAAAAGATCTTCTGGGAATTTATATTAATCTGGTGTTGATTTGAAGATATCAAAAGGTAATTATCTAATTGAATACTTCATCTTCTTTGTAGTAAAACTTTCTTTGGAACTTTTAAATTGGGTGTTGGTAAATCTTGATAATAATGAGAATCTGAGTTTTAGGATATGTTAGGATAAGTGTATTAAACATATCTGCAAATTGGCATAAACAAACATAGATTAAAACTGCAAAATTCTGGGTTTTTAGGACGAACTTAGTGGACTGAGACTTGGATGAATATCATCGAAGTCGCAACCTTGAGTTGCGACATTCATGATTGTCGCAATGGGCAGTTGCGACTTGGAGTTGGAGTCGCAGCAGACCATTGCGACTTGGCTTTGGAATCGCAACAGTTGGTTGCGACTTGGGTCGAAATCGCAAGGGGCAGTTGCGACTTGGTACTGTAGTCGCAACAGTTCACTGCGACTCGGGGTGAAATCGCAATGGTGAGTTGCGATTTGAGGTTGAAATCGCAACCGTTGACTGCGATTTGGATTTGGGATCGCAATAGAGGACTGCGACTTTAGTTGGTTGCGACTTGAGATGTAATTTTTAGAAATTAAGGATTTTCAGTTGTAGAGGGTTCTGTTTTGATAATTAATATCAGTATATGTAATTGAATAATACAGTAAGTTGAGGTAGTGAAGAAAGGAGCCCTTACGTGTTAAAAAGGATTAAAAGGAGTAATAACGCATCAGGTGAGTTTATTCAACTCTCTTTAAAATTCAGTAATTAATCTTGAATTAGATGCTTTATATGTATGCATGAATATGTTTTATGTGGATTTGATTAAGGGGCTGTTTACCAAAATTTTCATTAAGTCCTGTATGGATAAATTTGTCTGCCTGGATAAATTTATCTGTCTAGATAAATTGTTGTTGTTGTTTACTTTTTTATTTGAATCAACTGTCTGAATGACACAAATGACCAATCTACCCCTGAGAATAAATGAAAAGCTCTTTGACGAATTGTTGTTTATCTTTAAAGATCAATGATATTTGTCAAACTCAAACACAAAAACTAAAAACACAAAAAACTAATTGAAGACAGAAACTAAAAACACTGTTACAAATAAACACATAAACTAATTGAACACAAAAGCTAATCAAACTCAAACACTCTTTTCAATGTTTGCAGATGAAAACGATGATGTTTGCAGGAAAACAGAAATCGCCGGACGTTTAGAATCCAAACCTAACCTAATCGCCGGAAAACAGAAATCGCCGGACAGCAAATCAAACCTAACCTAATCGCCGGAAAACAGAAATCACCGGACGTTGGAGCAGAAAATAAAGAAAGCAACAGCAACAAACAAAAACGTACGGTGGGAGGCGATGGAGCAGCGTCACCGGAGAGAGATTTTCCTCGGAGAACTTGCCGGAGAGAGAGAGCAGTGTCGCCGGAGAAGGGTGTGGGAGAGAGGGGCTGGAGAAGTGGGAGGGGATGGAGAGGAGTAGGGTTAAAGACCATTCTTTTTTATGGGTAAGGGTAGAAATGTCATATTTTTGTCTTAATGGGGACAACACACCCTTACCCACTGTGCGATTAAGCCCCTTGCTGTGCGATTAAGTCACAAGTAAACACCCAAAAACGTCTGCGCGAATAAGCTATTTTTCTCATTAAGCCGATTAAGTCGCAAGTAAACACACCCTAAATTAGAGATAAGCCAAGAGGACAATTAAAAGTTGTGTTATGTTGGTTACCATGTTAAAGTTTCAAGATGAGTTATATATGAAATTGATGAACTAGTATTTATTATTAATCTTGCATGCTAAGTTTGATTATCTACTACATGAAATTACTATGTGATTATGAACTCTAAAAATGATTTGAAGCTTGATTGAGATATTAACTTCCATGCTAAGTTAAAGAGGAGATAATTAAGAGATTTAGATGAGGAGATATTAATATTCTTGATATTTTATAAATATGGAATATGTTCGGAGAAATGATACATTGTATGCTGGACGCATATAGTAGTATCGATTATTACATATAATATATTATGTGATTATGTGCTTTTACTAAAATAGGCATCCGGTCACCGAGGGCACTTGGGTACGGTATGATGGGAACCGATTACTCGCCATAGACCAAAGGGATGTAATTTTAGTAATTGGGTGTACCTTGAATCATGAGTCTCGATTTGAGTATCGCGATATTATAATCCCATGGGGACCATTGATTCTGAGGTGGAATGTGGAATAAGCAGAGTTTGCTTAATAATTCCCATTTCGATTTGGGAAGATCGGAGATTTCCCTGTGATGAGAGGAAGACTAGAGATAGGCATAAAGTAATTTGTAATCTCTACTTCCTGATTAAGAAATAGGCAGGTTTTGACTTGTAATTTCTTGTGTGTGATTATTGATTATGAATCTGGAACGATTCAGAGTTAACTCTTATGTTGTTGTTACGATTAAATGAGTTAGTTGTAGGAAATTGGGAGTGGGGTAAATTTCCCGATTTGAAAAGGAGTTCTCGTACGGTAAGATGGGTGAGAACAGGTTTGAGTTATCTGTTCATGTTTTAATTATTAAATTTTATTTTGATTTGAGTATCCTCACTAGGCGAAAGCCTAATGTTTCAAGTTGAATCTTCTTACCAGGTACAAGCTCCGGGAAATAGCGGGAATGAGAGACGAGAACTTTTGGGAAGATTCAGACTTAGAGATACCGGAGGATCTAGATATTCTTTGATGCTTTTGGGACAGTTGTTTAGATAACTAGATTAATCTGATTGTCATGTTATGATTAGATTAGTAAGTTATTTAAGTATTGACGTTTGTATATAGAAACCCTATAATTGATCCTCAGGTTATATAAGTTTGAAAGCTTTTGATCATATCTTATGGTAAATTTCAAGGTTTAAATTGACCCTGTTTTTAGGGTGTTTCAGTATCCTTCTTCCATTGTTCAATTAACAGTTCAAAGTTGAGGCAAAATCGCTGTTGAATTCCACTGCATGTTTGGTGGCGAGATGAGCAACTCAAATATGCAAAATGATGCAGAAATAGGTGTGCAGCAATACGACGGGTTGGACGATTTTGAAGTGAATCATGCTGATGTTTTGGGTTTGCACGAGGAAATACAGAAGATCCATGATACGGATGCTAACGAGCTTCATGTGAACGACGTGTTTTCAAGTTTTGATGTCGGAGAAAGTAGCAAAAAAATTCCCGACACAGACGACATAATATCCGAAAACAATGTTTCTGATCATGAACATTCTGATGACCAGCATAAAGGTGAGACTAGAAATAGATATTGTTGTATGTATGTATATTTGAGTTTAGTGTACGTATTTCTGCATATGTGCAAGTATAATCTTTGATGGTGTTTATTTATTTTTTTCATATACAGAAGTATAAGCATGAATATTGTAATGGAACTTTTAGAATATTTAGAACAATGGAATGCACGAGAACAAATGAATGCAGTGAAATTGCACATATGCAATGTTGATTTTGATATATGTGACAATGTATTTGCATATATGGACGTTTAACGACTTTTAAATAAATCCTATTGGTTACATTCATGAATTTTTATCTATTTGTTTTGATGAAGTTGTGTAAACGCTATCATTCCTAAGATTTAATACTAAAAAGTAGGGTTTTATATGAATATGTAATCAATAAGCCTCTTTCAACATAGATTAACGAGATTGCTTTCAAGATGAATAGTAGCTTTTATTGGTAGTTCTAAACCAACAGATTCTTACTTTGTTTTAGAATTCATTTGTTAGTACTTGTGCATAAGGTTGTATTTTCTTTACATTAAATGGTCCTTTTTTGCATATGTCTATATTCTTACCACATACTTATCGATTTGATTATGAATGTAGTTGAAGTTGATGAAATGCTTACAACATCAGATGGGTAGAAGTATTGGATTCCTAACGTACCGGAATGCCATAAGGTGGTTGTTGGAATGCAATTTCCATCGGTGGCAGCTGCAGAAGGTTTTTATATGAAATATGCTGACTTTGCTGGTTTCGATGTGCGTCTGTCTAACAGGAAGACCAATAAAGTTGGTGGTGTGCAAACCCGGTATCTTGTTTGCAGTAAGGAAGGTGCACCCCCAAAAAGGACCTTTGATTCGTTGGGTATCCGTAGTGGTGATAGAAAACATCGTAATTCTAACGTGAAGAGGTCTGGTTGTATGGCTCGTTGTAAGATTAATTTAACAAAGGACAAGAAATGTTATGAGATTTATCAATTCGTTGAAAAGCATAACCATATGCTTTTCAACGATGACGATAAACGACTATCGTGTAGTAGTAGGCGACTTAAGTATACGGATTACGTTAAGGTAATCAGGGGATCTTCGTCTAACTTTGGGGCGTCTAAGGTTCACAGGATGGAAGCTTCTTTGAAAGGCGGGTACGAGTATGTTGGGGCCACGGCGGTTGACTACCAGAATGCCGGGAGGGATGGGTTGAGTTTTGTAGGAAATAAAGATGCTAAGATGCTTGTCAATTTGTTGGAGAATCGCCATATGACCGTTCCTGAGTTTTTTTATGAGTATAGATGTGTAGGGCGAGAGTTGCACTGTATATTTTGGGCCGATGAAATAGCACGTTTGAATTATAAGGAGTTTGGTGATACCATTTCATTTGATGGAACCTTTCGAACGAATAGGTATGTTATTTTCCATTCTCATTGATTTTATTATATATGGTATTATTTGTTAATGGCAACTTTTTTCTGTTGAAGGCATGCGATGACATTTATTCCGTTCACTGCAATAGACAACCACAAGAAGTCGGTTGTAGTTGGTTCTGCCTTAGTCAGTCACGAGAATAAAGAGAATTATAAGTGGGTACTTAACGCATTTTTGAAAGCACATGGTAAGCAACCGTTGTTTGTCGTCACAGATCAGTGTCCGGCAATGAAGCAAGCCATACCTGCTGTTTTTACAGAGTCTAAACATAGGTTGTGCATATGGCACATAACGAAGAAACTGCCCGACAAGGTTAGATTGTCTATTATCTTTAGTGTAACATCTACAAATTATTTAATATATTGTTGTTGTGTGTGTATATTAGTTTTGCATATATGCAGTATTTCTTTTGCATATATACAGTATTTAGTTTGCATATATGATGTATTTAGTTTGCATATATGCAGTATTTCCTTTTCATATATGCAGTATTTTGTTTGCATATATGCTGTATTTAGTTTGCATATACGCAGTATTTTATTACATATATGCATTATTTATTTTGCATATATGCAGTGTTTCCTTTTCATATATGCAATATTTATTTTGACCATCTAAATCTGTCTGCAGGTTAGGCCTGATCTAGAGGAGAATGCTAGTTTCAAGAGGACATTTAATAAGCTAGTTTGGGATATGCATATTGCTCCCGTAGATTTCAAAAGTCAATGGAAGGAAATGATAGCAGAGTTCGATTTACATTCAAATGACTGGTTGCATGAGATGTATGCCATCAGAAGCTCATGGATTCCCGCCTATTTTAAAGATGATCCAATGTCCGGGTTGATGAGGACGACATCTAGATCAGAGAGTGTCAATTCCTATTTTAATATATATGCTCGCTATCGCAATAACCTTGTTAAGTTCATTCATGCGTATGATGATGCTATAGGAAAGCAGAGGGACAAACATAGAAATTTGGAGTTTTTGAATAGGAACACGTTACCACAGTTTGCAACCCCTTTTAGGATTGAGAGACATGCATCTGAGGTATTCACTCGTAATATATTCTTTGAAGTTCAGAAAGAAATATGTAAAGCTATTTTGTACTGTACCTTAAAGTTCCTTGGTAACGTTGATGGTGTCACCCGTTATGTCGTACCACATAAGAATAAGAAATCTGTCACCAAAGTCTTATACGAGGTAATTTTAATAGTTTTGTTTCTTTTAATTCAGCTTAATTAATATTTGATTGATTACAAATAAAATTTCTGTGATTGTTGCATATATGCTTGTAGGTTGTACAAGAATCTGACGGTATCACCATGAAATGTAGTTGCAACAAGTTTATTCGGGACAGTATTCTGTGTAGGCATATGTTGAAGGTAATGTTGACTGCTGGTTTTTATACAATACCAGAGAAGTATATTATGCATAGGTGGAAGCGTGCGTTAATTCCTGTTGAAGTTCTAGCGGCTCGTGCTAGGTATGGCGAGGTTGATCACGAGAAAGAATCATTGATAAATGAGTTGTACAAGAAACTAGATGTTTTCGTTAGTTGTGTTAGGGATGACAAGGCAAAGCTGAAGTTGCTTTCTGATAACTTTGATAAGTGGAAGGATGATTTGGAAATCGATATATATGCAAACACGTCTGCCAAAGACAAAGAAGCTGCGTTTAGAGATTGTTATGGAATTCAACAACCTGAAGATGTAGACATCGATCCTCCGGCAGGTATACGCAACAAAGGATGTGGTACGGGTAAAAGACTCGTTGGTGTTATTGAGAAAGCCGCTGCGAAAAGCAAACGTGTGAAACGCACGTGTAGGTTGTGTGGGGAGTTGGTGAATCATGATTCGCGCAACTGTTCGTTAAGGTAGGTTTCTAATTGTCCAATAATGATTATGCGTTTTAGTTTTTTAAGATTGTATTTTGACGTTGTTTTATTTGATAACTTTATTCAATTTTCGGTTATGTCATTTGTTTGATTCAATGATGAAGAGGACTTGTTCGGTGTTGTTTGTCGTGCTGAAAATATAATTGGTGAACTCATTATAATATAAGTTTTTTCGTTAATAATTATATAGTTATCAAATTATGCATATCAAATGCAAATAGTGTTCATTTTTCACATACGCGGTTTGATACAATGTTCTGTTATATTGTTACTGTATGACAGGTTAAAATTTTCTCATAGTTCTGTTTCACTATTATTGGGTAAATTGATAAATGTTGCACATATGCAGCTTAAACAAATTATTCGAATTTGTTAGTGTATAATTGCTAAATTATTGACATATTTATATTTAACATATATGATCGGTTGAATCCAGAACAATCTCTAAACGCAGCTCAAAGCTGAACAAAACAGGTTCTAACCGAAATAAGCTCTGCACATCAACATCCTTTTTCTCTATTAAGCTCTGCATCAGCTTCTTAACAACAGCTACATTCAGCTGCTTAACAACAACTTTATTCAGCTGTAGTTCTCAAATTCTGCACTTTTTGGATTCTATTTGGGGTTGACAACAACTGCACTTTTAGAATTCTGCACAGATTTGGAAATTGTATAATACCAGAACAGGTTATACAATTATCTGCACAAGCATTGCATATTTCAAAGGATTTGACAACATCAAACAATATGCTGTCACAAAACTTACAAATAAGCACAAGCATAATCTTACAACATAATTCTTGAATCTGTTTGGACAACTTTAAAATGAACTTCATATTTCAAAGACATGTTCAAAATAAGTATTCATTACTTGAAATTCCAAAAAACTAGAAGGTTTAGACAAAAAAAACTAATGAAACTATTTCTCTTCAGTTCAACGTTTGCAAAAAAAAGGTTAAAGGCTTGTATGTCATGTTCGTAGTCGATCTGTCCTGGTTTTTTTTTGCCTCTTCCATTCTATGCTCTTTTGACGCCTTGTCCAATGATTGGAATCTGCTCACCTCTGCCTCCACATAATCCCGACGCTCATTATGGTCACTCAACAATATTTTGGCCGTATACTTTTTCCTTAGTTCCGCTAGCTGCTTATCCTGACTTGGTCCTTCTTTGTTCAACCCGCTGTTCCATCCTCGCAGTCCTCCACCCATGTAAGTTTCCATGTGGCGCATTACAAACACGCCGCAATCTGTGAAATTTCTAGTTGTTCTCCAGCTCATCTGAAGTATGTTTGCCTCTATATTCTCAAACACGCGTGAGGAAGGATGTCCACAATCACTTAAATGTCGGATAAACAAATCTTGCTGTAGAATAACGTAACAAGTTAATTATGTAAATGTTCACCACAACAATGGATGTGTGAATCATTATATATATATATATATATATATATATATATATATATATATATATGCAACTATGAATTTTTAATTGACTGCATATATGCAATTATGCAGTATACATGGACTGCATATATGCAATTATGAATTTTTAATAGACTGCATATATGCAATTATGCAGTATACATGGACTGCACATATGCATAAACTGAAATTGTATGTATGAAATGTAAGGTATGCACATATGAATCATTTTACGATCTTACCAGAATCGCCAGTTCAGGTTGGTATCGTTCAAATTCACTGCCGGTTCCTGCCATGTTGTCTAGTAGGTCTATGACATTGTTTTTTATATCATACACAACACGGATATAGTGGGAACGTTTAATTATAGGAAAGAACAACTGCAAAAAAATTGAACATGATATCACAAATTCGGATTGTTATGCCATACGTGTTTTTAACATTATTTGTACGTTTATCATTACCATATCAATATTCTTCAAGGTAAGTATTTCCATGTTGTAACTTGATGCATGGCCAAGTTTCTGTTTGAACCAATTGTACCTTCTATCGAAGTCGTACACCTCATACTGAAGCACCCCATCCGCCTATTTGGAAACCAATCAGATAACTTTAAAAAAAACAGAAATGAGGAAACATGAAAATAGTTTCATATTCATCAATGTTTGATAAGAGCGGACAAATATTAATAATTGCATATATGCAATTATATTACCTAACATAATTTTAATTTGTGGCAATGTTGATAACTGTGAAATAGTTCCAAATTTTAGTCTGATATTACATATTACTGCATATGGGCATGCTAAATTGTTCAATTTAACCATTCTTAGAATCAATGTTTATAATAATCATATTTATATTACCAACAATCCAAATGCACATATACATTTATATGCAATCATTTTTAGCATCAATATTGCATGACTTTAAGTACAATATGTAAACTCGCACGTACCATGACATCTGTTTTTAAGAAGAAACGTTTTGGTGAGTTGTTGCTTCGGAAACGTTCCTCGTAGTTCAGTATATCTGACCATCCATCCACCACGTTCGTCCATATATGCGTTGGCGCTGGCGCTGCTAGACTCTCCATACAGGAACGTATGATTTTCATTCCGCTTTGTGAAAAATACACCGTGTCGCTGCGATCAAATTATATCATATGTTAGTTTACATAGTTTTTAAAGAAAAACAAACTACTTATCTAACTTGAATGCATGCATCTTACTTATTTACACCAAAAGCTGCCAAAGTCCACTCATGCACCTTTTTCTCCTCACTAGACACTCGTTTCCCCACAACAACTTGTCTTTTAACGTATGGCGATCACAACATCTCTCCAAGTTTTAATGCTCTCTTGGTAGCCTTCACTTCCCTACCCTTTTCACCAATCGGATCGTCTTCTTTATCATATACTCCAGCTACTTCACGGTGTTTCTCTGGACTGAATCCCAACTCATAACTTGGGTATGAGCAAACAACATCGTTCACTATTGCCGTTATTGGGTCCGGCATTTTGATCGGCTCTTCACTCACATTATTTTTTTCTTATGCCGATCCCTTATTCGACATTTCTTTCCTTATAGTTTCATCAATTATGTTATAAGTTGTTTGACTGTACCACATTTGTGATGGTGTCAGTCTGAATGCTTGTCGCACACTATCCGTGAAGTCCAATTTGCATGGTGTGCACACATGTCTCGCCTCGTCACTCCTCTTGTCCTTGTTTACCGTGTTTCCTGCAGGAGTATCGTCAGGTTTTTCTTTATCACTCCGTGGAGCTCGGCTGTTGAACATGTTTTGCAGCTCTTCCTCCAACTTTACAAAAGAAGGCGCATATGGGAATTTAGTCCTTGCTGCTTCTATTTCCCCCTTTGTATCCCACTTAAGCATGTTGATACGAGATATGTTTTCCTGGATTCGCATTTCGTATGCCTATTACACGCAAAAAGTAATATGTTAGTTATCAGAACGAATATTACCTCAATCTGCATATATGCATATTTTGTATATGTACTATGTAGTTACAAGAGATAACACACATACGTATATTAAGAATTAACAAGTTCAACAAATGAAACTAAACCTAAAATTTTGACAGTTTGAACCGAACATAAACAATTAAAAATATGAACCAAAACAACTTGAACACAATTTAAACAATTAATGAACAATATGAAAAACCTTAAAAACTTTACATTCTAAATTATGAAAACTGCATATATGCATATAAGAACTTTAGATGATCTGCATATATGCAGTTTATTGCATACTACAGTTTATTCTATACATATTTGAACCAAAACAACTTGAAAACAATTCAAAACAATTAATGAACAATATGAAATACCTTTCAAACTTTACATTCTTAAATTAATTAAACTGCATATATGCATATAAGAACTTTAGATGATCTGCATATATGCAGTTTATTTGATAAATATACAAGCTTGCAGCTATGCATATAACAACGATTATGTGAAAATGCACTGCATACTGGATGCACATGTCCATAGACGTTTATGATGTAAATGCATGAAAGTTATCATATACAACACTTTAAAAAAATAGTTTCTCGTACCTCTTGATTCAATTTTAAATCCTCAAATATCTGTATTGATTTTTCGTGCGCGTCCTCATGGTTAACTTCTATTTCTTGACTTCCAAGGTATGGTCCCAATAGTTTTGCTCCTCCTAATCCACCATCTTCCATTTCTGCATTTTCTCTCGCTCGGAGAAGGTCCATATCCCATCTGTTTGTTGCAGGCCTTTCTCTTGATACTGTTACTCCCGTGCACCACGTGGAATCTACATACAAAAGCTGTAATATTGCATATATTAGCTTTCAGCATGGTTAAAATTGATAAACAAATAGATGGTTGGTAAATATTGTGCCATACCGTCAAGAATGTTAGTGGTCCTGCATAGAAACTGTCATAACTATCCCTTTTCCAGTTCCTTTTGCTTCTAGAGATACAATTGAATATGTATCTTGTCCAGTCTACCGTTTTTACCATATCCACGCTACAGAGCCGATCCAAAAACTTTATTTCGCACCATCCTCCTCGGTGACATTCCGCCATGCTGTTCACAAATAGAACCAGGAAGTTTAGTCGGAATGTCAACCCCACATACTTAGATCCAACAATTGCGTTCATCACATCCCTTGGTGTCAAATACTTCTTTGTGAACTGTTTCTTCCACATATTGCTTAGCTCAACCTCCTTCTCTTCTAGCTCCTTTAAGTCAACGCCTCCAATTGGTAATCCAAGTAAGTCATGTATTTGTTCTTGTGTTATCTGTATTGCCGAATCCACTAACTTTATCTGCATCTTTGACGTATTCAGTTTGTC
Organism: Saussurea involucrata; assembly: GCA_033807775.1. Lineage (NCBI taxonomy): Eukaryota > Viridiplantae > Streptophyta > Magnoliopsida > Asterales > Asteraceae > Saussurea > Saussurea involucrata. The sequence goes on along the minus strand of CM066324.1, from coordinate 128,968,018 downwards.
AACCACGTAGTACCCCATTTTTGATGGGATGCCATTTATTTTCATTCCTAAAAGAGATCCAAGACCCATTTGTTCAACAACAATCCTTTGCTCCTCTGACAAACTACTGATTGCCTTCTGCAAGCATTTTGGAGATGTTCTAGTCCTTATGCCAACGATGCTTTGTACTCGTTTATTGTCAACGTCCTTTTTCAATCTTTTTTAGGTGGATCTCTCTTCAAAAGAATTTCAGGTACGCTTTCAAAGTCACTGTCGGAAGCTGCTGCACTTGATTGCACAATTCTATCTTTACGTCTTCCTTTTCGTTTTCTTGTTGACCCCCCTGTAAATGCAATTGCACATAGAATCTATTGAATAAGGATGCAAAGGAAACAAAATGTAACATTAAAATGAAATAGTACTCTTTCAGATCATACCTTCTGTATGCACAGATTCAATTGCATCCCTCTTAGCTGACGACCTTGTAACTCTTGCATTTGCTTGTACAACTTTGTTCTTTGTCTTGCATCTCCCTTTCTTTCCAACTACATCATATGTTACATTTCTTATTATTTTTACGTATCCCATAGCAATTAGTCATTATTTTTAATAAGTTATAGATGCACTTAATTTATAAAATACCTTCTCTAGTTTCTGTCTGTTCTCCACATGTTCCTTTGGTATTTTTTCTTCCTTGCTTTTGATTTCTTTCTTCAACCTTTCCCATGTTGCCCATTTCAATCATTGGACCAATATGCACCTCATTTCTTACAGAACCTGGTGCATATTAAATGTAATATTAAATTTTACTTTTCATGTACTTCAGCAACATACATTGCATTATAATTCTATCACGTTATATATGAAATCATACCTTGTTTGGTAGACCTCATACTTATAAGACTCTTGGTTAACTGTTGTTCCGGCATTGTGTCTAAACCTTCTACAACTTTGATAGTCCCTACATTTGCACATGTGTATTGTTCTAATCATTTAAACCATCATGGAATATTATATACAATTAAGCTTTTTTTCTGCATAATAGTAAGTTTTTACTGCATATATTATTAGTACCTTGCAAGTAGTCTTGTCTTTTTTTTGTTCTTAGTTCAGCATAGTACATGTCATCTGTTTGGCATATAAATGATAAACATAATATTCAAAATTTAATCACATTGCATATATGCAATTTTATTACAGCTGGCTCAAGAAAGTCATACCTTTTTGAAGCTCAATACTTTTGGTTCTTGGCTTTCTTACACCTTCATTTTCCTTGTCTTGTATCGATGCATTCACACTATTTCCTCTTTCATGCATGTTATCTGTATATTGCCAAACACAAACCAACCATAATCTTTCATTAATGACATTCCAGCTATGTTAAATTTTCAGTTATAACAAAACCTGCACGTATGTCCACATTAGTATTCATACGACATCTATATTAGTTACCTGTTATTCCCAGTTAGTTCGTTTATCTTGATCCCAGCAATTGTAGTCTCATTAAGACCTAATAAGGAAATGAAACATAAGATTTAATTTACACGTTTATGTACTATATTAACATGTTATTTGTAACACCCGTAATTTTCGGATGTACAACTTCGAATCGGTGTGGATTCGATCCTTTAAGAAAAATATGGAAAATAGGATTTTGGTTTAAATCTTAGATTTTATGGTCTAGTTGGATGAGGAATTCGAATACGAGTCCAACGGTTCTTTCCGGAGCGAAAACGGAGCTATAACGAAGAAGTTATGGCCAAAACAGTGTGTAAGAAGAAACCAAACAAACAGAAGTTGGCGCCAGTTGTGGCGCCGATGGACTGGCGCGGAGCCCCTGGACGAAATAAATCAGATTTTTAACCCATTTTTCTCTTCTATCTTCCCATTTCACTCTCACTCTCGAACTCAGCTCTGTCTCTCTCTAAAATCCGAATACTCTCTCTACAAAACCCTAAATCTCTTCTCTTCTTCTTCATCCTCTCCACCCAAATCATTCACACTTCCACCATTGTTGAGGATGTAAGAGCTTGAAGCTTCATGGGAGTTTTGGAGCTATCTTTTGGAGGTTACAAGTGGAAAAAGGTAACCTCTCCTTACCCAAGAGTGTGATTATTGTTGATTTCCTATTATTGCTACCTTGTATTGATTTGGGACGATTTTGGTGGTTATTAGTTAAAGAAATCTTAAGTTCTTCATATCTAAGAATTAGGGTTGATATAAGTTGGGGGTTTTGATGTTTTATGGTTGGAAAATGACTGCATGTGGATGGATTGTGATGTTGATAGTTGGGGACTTATGATTGTAGGTTTTAGAAGTTGTTGCTTGAAGATGCATGTGGGTTCAAAGGAGCTTACGTTTGGAGAAGCTCTAGATTTAGCTAAATCTAGCTTAGGTGAGTTCAAGTTACTTTGCGAAAACTTTGTACATGCCAAAATGCTATTTTTCCAAGATGTTAAGTGTTTTACTTGAAAACTATCAATGTTAAGCTATTTGGTGAGTTTTTACCTTTTGAGGTATTATTTTGTGGTAAAAGTTGTAAAACATTATCTTTGAATGTTTTGGAAAATATGATAGATAAATTCTATATAGAAATGGATTATTGAATTACATGATAAAAAGGAGTCCATTTACTATGAGAATGCACTTTGTGATGTTTTGAAAATGTAAAGGTTGAATCCTTTTGGAAAGGAGGGTTATCGCGATCCAAAGCTTTATTTCGAGTTTTCATAGAATTGTGTTACTTGGTTGCTTACACAATGTCTAAACGCGTTTGATACATTGGTAATTATTATTTACGGGTTTAGTAAGTTTTGAGCACTTGCTCGGTTTTGACTGTGAGTAAGTCTTAGGGACATTGTCCGGTTTAAATGGCTCAATGTGGAGTCTTGTTGATGAGTTGCTTTTATTGCACCGTTTTGCATTTATTGCACGTATGGATGTTTACATGCTTGGGTGAGTGAGTCATTCCGGGATGGGCATGTTGACTTAGATTGTGTTGCATTGGATCCATAGGCATGTTAGTCAGACACTGGTAAAGGTCAATTGGGTATCTTAAGGACGAACCTCGGAACTCATGTTTTATGACCTGAACTTTACGAGTAGGCACTAGGAGGATATAGTCTTGGGCACGATACCTTAGGGGTATGTGTAGAGATCCACGCCGCTTATAGAGGGTGCCTCGGGGGTGATCCTAAGCGTGCCAGGCCTTTGGGCGTTACCAAGTGGGTAGACGTCAAGGTGTATCCTCAGTACGGTGTAACTCGGATTCGTAGAGCAGAATTGTGGAATAGGCAATACGTATGTTGTATTCCAGATTTCGTTGGGAGGACAGAGATAGGCATAACGTGATCTTGTAATCTCTACTTCCAGTTATACGACGAACGTTGTATGGGTGGTATACTTATGTGTTACCTCCACCTTCAACGGATACGGGTCTCCCCCGTTTATGGTATTTTAACTTTATTACATTTTACGGTCGCGTGTGTATTGCTTCGTATTATGTTTTAATAAAGTGTTGTATTTATGGTTAGTTTCCATGATTCATGGGTGGAGTATTTTGCTGTTAACCGTGTTTGGAGGCTTTTGCCTAAACTTGAATACTTACGTATTTTGAGTGAGTCGGAAATGTAATTCATTTTGGAAAATGTAATATACTTTTTGGGAACTTTTCCATGGAAACGTGTGAGTTGGAAAACGGATGATTTGCAATTAAAGTAAACTCTTTTGGAATCATGACTATGTTTACTAACTTCCGATTTATGTTTTTATATAGTCATGATAAAATGCTTGAACTCACTAGGCGTAAGCCTAACCCTTTTTATTCCTTTTAGTTTGTCGGCATGTGCAACAGGCTCAGGTTGGGGTAGCTCTAGCTACATTGTGAAGTGGTGAGCGCTTGTAAGGTGCACGAGAGGTGACTTGAGTATTGAAGACTTCCGCACTTATTTGGAACTAGTAAATTGTGTTATGTTAAGTAGCACCGTTTAAGTAGTTTCATTGTGGATATTGTAATGTTTTAAATTCCGAGGTATTTTGATGAAGGAATTGTAGTATGGTTTATCAAATATGGTTTATATACTGAATTTTGATGTTAGTTGCTCGTTCCAAATTTGAGGGTGTTACAAGTTGGTATCAGAGCATAAGTTTGAGAGATTTAGGTGTTGACTTTGGATACCTAGACTCAAACTAGCGTTTGTTTAAGTAAATGAAAGTGAAATTCACCCTTAGGCACTTTAAGGAAGGATGTTTTGGGATTAATGGATGCTGTTAGAAACGAGAATCACGTCGAGAGTAGCAAGGATAATCATGTACGGTTCGTTTATAGTGACACCTGGCCAGTGTCATGGTGAACCTACTAGTACATGAGCATACTTGATTTGCTTTCATGTGATGATCGTTGGGGTAGTAAAGGAGGTTTAAGCTAGTAGTCGTGGGAATAGATGCACGATTCTAGTATTAGTCACTTGGAGTGACGATAAGTATGAGGTTTGCTTTAAGTAGACCGTTTCGGGTCAAGATTGATGGTTGGACTAGAACCATAGGCTTATTGAGCCGACGTTGATTCGAAGAAAAACCGTAAGGTTAATTGAGGTAATTTCTTTAAGAGGTGAAAACATCCGGATGACAATAGTGGACCGGAGAGACTTGGAGGAGTATGAGCTGAAATGTTGACTGCCGACTAGGTTTTGCATCAAGTTTATTTTGGGAATAAATTGCATTAAATATTTTGTGTGTGTTCAAATCCTTATGAGGATTGTGTTACAAATTTTTGAAAATGTATAGCACACACAATATTTTGAATTTTGGTTTTGGACATACATGAACTATCTTATGTCGGGGGTTGCAAACTTCGTCAGAATTTGTTTCTTGTTATTGTTGTCCAACATTTCTTGCGGGTATAGTGATGTCCGTGTTTTATGTTGTCCAAGATAGTAGACAAGTAACTACGGCTCATAACTTTAAACATCGGATCTCCTCCACATATGTTAAAGTTTGGACGGAAAGTTAGCTACCGTTGTGTCTATATGAAGCTATTTTGGGAACCTGTTTAATATGAGTTTGTTAAACGGTGTTGTTTATGTGGCATCGTCCTATAAGAGGATTTTTGGAGTTTTGACGCCTCGTTCATGATTTTGCTTTTAGCAATTTGACATTGGGAGCATAATGTTTGGTGCTACTTTGTTGACTTGGAGTCATTGAATTCATTGGAATTTATGGAGTTTGTTGTACGACGTTTTGTGTCTTGTGGGTACATTGTTACAATATGCATACTCTGTTTGTTTATGTGAAAAGTTTATGAGTTAAGTTGGGGATTTGGTCCCACATGAGTTTTATTGAGAAAGGTTAATTTTATGCCATATGGCGACTAAGAAAAAGTGAGTTGGAACTTTAGTGTCGCGTAACTTTTCTTTCAAGAGTTTGTGTTACTAAGTATTTCATTGCAAATAGTTCGGTGTATGGATTGATTTATACATGGCCTAAGTGATGCATGAAAAGATATTTTGGTAATATTTCATAACAAAATTGTTTGGTGCGCTTTTGGACAGTTAAATGTATTAGTACTATTTCATGTAAAGGCGTTATATCGACTTAGGGGTATGCATAAGTTTGGTAACCATTGTTTCTCGATACTTGGATAATCGAGTCGTACATGAAAATCTTTTATAGATTCTTGCTTAAATGATGGCCATTCGGTCAAAGGGGTGTTTTGGTGTTGTAGAAATCATGCATAGTTCGCAATGCTTTACATTTTGAAAATAAAAATGTGTTAGTCATTGACATTTGGTCAACTTTGATGTGCCGATTATTTTGGGAGAATTCAAAACCTTTTTGGTTCTTGGAGAAATGTGTATTGGAAGTATTTTGACAAATACATCTTAAGCATTGACGTTCTTGACGTTTTATGTCCCAAGTACGAAACTTTGAGGAAAAACGCTTCGTGAGGAAGATTTTAGAAAATTTTTGTATAAAATTATAGTACGCGGGATTTCTTATGTTTTGGACATTGATGTGCACCGTTGGTGCAATTTAAGATTTGAAAATAACTTTGAAACCTTTTGATGTCAACTAATTATTAACATTTATTTCCTCCTATGTTTTGAAATAACACATTGTTGTGTGCAAGTTTGCCAAAGACGTCTTATTCAAATGTCATTATAGGAACGGATGAGAAATTTTGAGAAATTGATTTAAAGAGTTTCCTTTTTAGGAAATTTAGTCGCGAACCGTTTGATGCATGTCTTTTCGTTTCAAGAAAATTTCTAATGGTAAGGTTACAAGCTTGCATGTCTACCCCAATGTGAAGTCGTATAATGTTTTAGTCGATATTTTCGAGTGATGGAAACGTATGGGTTTTTGTATTAACTAAGGAATTTGCACAAGTCATTTGTGATTATTGGTAAATCGTTCCATCGTTTTGTGTAATAAATTGACGCACACAAAATTTTGTTGGTGAACCTTGCCCCATGCCGTTTTATGGTTGGCAAGGAAATGTTGGAGTCAAATGTCATTTGGATCGCTTTTGAAATACGTGCACACTTTGTGTTGCACCCCGTTTAAGGTCGAGCAGTCACCTTACATGCATGTCATGAGTCAATCCATATTAGAACCGTGGCGGTTCCTTTTAGAAAAACTATTCGTTACGCTTTTGCGTTTTGTGGGTAAACTAAACTGCAATGAAATGGTTTTCAACATGATTTTCATATGGGGGACAAGCGTGTCCAGTTTTACGTAACTACCGAACTGATAGTAGTAGTTTTGTGCGTACGGTTATTTGATATGAAAACCTTAGTGTTGAAAATATTTTGTGAATGGTTTTGATTAATTGGCATATTTATTGAATAACGCACTTGAAAACCTTGAACTCGTTAGGGCCTTAGAAAGAATAAGTAACCCAGTTAAGGGTAAGTGCGTATAGGAATTCGACGGTGGAAGGTTGAGTATTCCACGCGTGTTGGTATTATGGGCCGTATGATATCGGTAGCAAGGTAATTGGGTTTGTGGTAATTAGAGGGTTAAACTTGCGTTAATACATTTTGATGTTGGCATAGCCGTTTTGTTGACGACTTTAGTTTTGCGGAAAACCTCGGTAAATGGAACTCATGTGTGGGTTTGGTTAGAGTGCAAAGGTTGGTGATAATTAGGTGTCAACTTTTGGGCTTAAGGCCAAGCACCTTTAGTGTAATCGGGGGATTGTAGCCGATTTTAAAAAGAATGATGGTGATGGTAGTAGTAACCTTAAGATACTCATTTGTGATGAGTGGTTTTAGTGAACTAACCTTTGTGTATGGTTAATGAACCTGTCCGTTTGATGATTAATTATTGAGATGGATTTTGGAGTCTATTAGAGCTCATTGGATGTGGATGGCCGTTAACGATAGGGACAATTGAAATTAGAGATTCGGTTGGTCTTAGTATTAATTGAGCCTTAAATTGATTTAGAGTTTGAAACTGAAATCAAGATGTATAGAACATTTTAAGGTTGGGAGACGACTGAAGTCGTATGGTTGGGAGTTTCCCTATGGTTGGAACGTTTATCCGTACATAAGTACAGCGTATGTGTAGGGGCTTTGTTGATAAACAATTGTTCGAGGAATTGTCTTTATAGACCGTGTGGATGGAATTTAGATTCCCGTTAGGAATTGTTGAATTATGGTCGACAGCGAGTCGGTTGACTTTGGGTTGTAAAGGATATAGATTTCGAGGACGAAATCGTTTTAAGGTTGGGAGAATTGTAACACCCATAATTTTCGGATGTACAACTTCAAATCGATGTGGATTCGATCCTTTAAGAAAAATATGGAAAATAGGGTTTTGGTTTAAATCTTAGATTTTATGGTCTAGTTGGATGAGGAATTCGAATATGAGTCCAACGGTTCTTTCCGGAGCGAAAACGGAGCTATAACGAAGAAGTTATGGCCAAAACAGTGTGTAAGAAGAAACCAAACAAACAGAAGTTGGCACCAGTTGTGGCGCCGATGGACTGGCGCGGAGCCCCTGGACGAAATAAATCAGATTTTTAACCCATTTTCTCTTCTATCTTCCCATTTCACTCTCACTCTCGAACTCAGCTCTGTCTCTCTCTAAAATCCGAATACTCTCTCTACAAAACCCTAAATCTCTTCTCTTCTTCATCCTCTCCACCCAAATCATTCACACTTCCACCATTGTTGAGGATGTAAGAGCTTGAAGCTTCATGGGAGTTTTGGAGCTATCTTTTGGAGGTTACAAGTGGAAAAAGGTAATCTCTCCTTACCCAAGAGTGTGATTATTGTTGATTTCCTATTATTGCTACCTTGTATTGATTTGGGACGATTTTGGTGGTTATTAGTTAAAGAAATCTTAAGTTCTTCATATCTAAGAATTAGGGTTGATATAAGTTGGGGGTTTTGATGTATTATGGTTGGAAAATGACTGCATGTGGATGGATTGTGATGTTGATAGTTGGGGACTTATGAATGTAGGTTTTAGAAGTTGTTGCTTGAAGATGCATGTGGGTTCAAAGGAGCTTACGTTTGGAGAAGCTCTAGATTTAGCTAAATCTAGCTAAGGTGAGTTCAAGTTACTTTGCGAAAACTTTGTACATGCCAAAATGCTATTTTTCCAAGATGTTAAGTGTTTTACTTGAAAACTATCAATGTTAAGCTATTTGGTGAGTTTTTACCTTTTGAGGTATTATTTTGTGGTAAAAGTTGTAAAACATTATCTTTGAATGTTTTGGAAAATATGATAGATAAATTCTATATAGAAATGGATTATTGAATTACATGATAAAAAGGAGTCCATTTACTATGAGAATGCACTTTGTGATGTTTTGAAAATGTAAAGGTTGAATCCTTTTGGAAAGGAGGGTTATCGCGATCCAAAGCTTTATTTCGAGTTTTCATAGAATTGTGTTACTTGGTTGCTTACACAATGTCTAAACGCGTTTGATACATTGGTAATTATTATTTACGGGTTTAGTAAGTTTTGAGCACTTGCTCGGTTTTGACTGTGAGTAAGTCTTAGGGACATTGTCCGGTTTAAATGGCTCAATGTGGAGTCTTGTTGATGAGTTGCTTTTATTGCACCGTTTTGCATTTATTGCACGTATGGATGTTTACATGCTTGGGTGAGTGAGTCATTCCGGGATGGGCATGTTGACTTAGATTGTGTTGCATTGGATCCATAGGCATGTTAGTCAGACACTGGTAAAGGTCAATTGGGTATCTTAAGGACGAACCTCGGAACTCATGTTTTATGACCTGAACTTTACGAGTAGGCACTAGGAGGATATAGTCTTGGGCACGATACCTTAGGGGTATGTGTAGAGATCCACGCCACTTATATAGGGTGCCTCGGGGTGATCCTAAGCGTGCCAGGCCTTTGGGCGTTACCAAGTGGGTAGACGTCAAGGTGTATCCTCAGTACGGTGTAACTCGGATTCGTAGAGCAGAATTGTGGAATAGGCAATACGTATGTTGTATTCCAGATTTCGTTGGGAGGACAGAGATAGGCATAACGTGATCTTGTAATCTCTACTTCCAGTTATACGATGAACGTTGTATGGGTGGTATACTTATGTGTTACCTCCACCTTCAACGGATACGGGTCTCCCCCGTTTATGGTATTTTAACTTTATTACATTTTACGGTCGCGTGTGTATTGCTTCGTATTATGTTTTAATAAAGTGTTGTATTTATGGTTAGTTTCCATGATTCATGGGTGGAGTATTTTGCTGTTAACCGTGTTTGGAGGCTTTTGCCTAAACTTGAATACTTACGTATTTTGAGTGAGTCGGAAATGTAATTCATTTTGGAAAATGTAATATACTTTTTGGGAACTTTTCCATGGAAACGTGTGAGTTGGAAAACGGATGATTTGCAATTAAAGTAAACTCTTTTGGAATCATGACTTTGTTTACTAACTTCCGATTTATGTTTTTATATAGTCATGATAAAATGCTTGAACTCACTAGGCGTAAGCCTAACCCTTTTTATTCCTTTTATTTTGTCGGCATGTGCAACAGGCTCAGGTTGGGGTAGCTCTAGCTACATTGTGAAGTGGTGAGCGCTTGTAAGGTGCACGAGAGGTGACTTGAGTATTGAAGACTTCCGCACTTATTTGGAACTAGTAAATTGTGTTATGTTAAGTAGCACCGTTTAAGTAGTTTCATTGTGGATATTGTAATGTTTTAAATTCCGAGGTATTTTGATGAAGGAATTGTAGTAGAGTTTATCAAATATGGTTTATATACTGAATTTTGATGTTAGTTGCTCGTTCCAAATTTAAGGGTGTTACATTATTCTACTCTATTCTTCACTTATCTTCATATCAACATCATAATTGCATACAACTACCTAAATATGCATCTTAAAATGTCAAGAAACATTTTTAATCTCAAAGATATGCAAGCATATATGGATTTTATCATCCGAGATCCAAAAATTGAACAAAATTGTGATCATCAGAAGAAGGTATACAAATTCAATAAGGATATGAACATCACTATCACAAGTTAATTTTAGGATTTACCACCAAAACGACTAATGCATATATGCAAGATTTTTTACGAACTACCTGGACGAGTTAACCTACGTGCAATCGCAGCAAGCTTTCGTTTCTTTGACCTAGCTTCTTCCTCCGCCCTTCGCCTCATCATTTCTATATCGTTTCCATGTTCATCTAATGCAACTGGGTTTTCCCTCGAGTTTACAAATTTTGAAAAATGAGTCTTTATCATGATTCGTTCGGATGGCTTTCTCACTGTAACAAAAACAAACAATTTGGAGATATCAATAAACCCTAAAACTTTCAGATTTTTAAACGGCTTAGCAAATTGTACATATACAGAGGCATTATGTTACCGAATCTTACTTGATATATTTCGAACTCAAAATCGAAACTAGTTGGTATATTTGGAACTCAAAATCGCGTATATGCAGATGCAAAATGAAAACAATAAACCCTAAAACAAGTTCTTATATTTGGAACTCAAAATCGAAACTTCAAAGTATATTACGAACTCAAAATCGAAAATATGCAGAGGCAAAATGAAATAAACAAACCCTAAACTAGTTCTTACATTTTGAACTCAAAATCGAAACTGTATAGTGTTGCATTACGAAATCAAAATCGTATATATGCAGAGCCTCTGTTTGTCAAAATCGAATCTGCATAGTTGTTTTGGTGGGAAATCGTACCTCGAAATCTTTGATTTTCGTTGTTTTCCGCCATTTTTCACACCATTCACCCCAAAAATTATCGATTATAGCTACCTTTGGTGTAGAATCCTCTATGAATCTCTATTTTTCAGGGAAGAAGATCATCTAATGGAAAGGCGCGAGTTACACGGGATCGAGAATAATTTTGAGATTTCCCTGCACATGTGATTTCCCTATTTTACCCTTCCAGCTACCTTTTTTTTTCAATTTGTGTATCTATGTTTCTTAAGTTTACACTTTCTACCTTAATTAATCTAGACAATTGGATTAGAAAATCAAGGGACATGATGGGTTTGTAAGGTGTGCAACAATTGAACAATTTGCATTTTACGGAGCCTGAGGGCAAATCAAATGCAAACCATTCAAATGTTGCACCCCTTTACAAACCAATTATTTTGTTAACTTAATTATTAGTGTTAACTTTGTTAACCATATGTAACCAATCAGATTCATTCATTTCTTTTTGTTGCATCACACATTCCTTGTTTAATGGGAGGGTAAAATTGGAAAAATATAATAAAACTAAGCGTGAGGTGGCAAGTGGTTAATGTTTTCTTAAATTACTCAATGATAAACATGGCATTTTATTTTAATTGATTTTTGTTTTTATTATTTTATTGTTTATATTTTTTATGAAATGCGTTCTTATATATTATATATTATATTTTATTGTTTATATTTTATATTTTATTATTTTATTATTTTATTATTTTATTGTTGATATTTTTTATCAAGATTTTGTTTAATTGATTTTTGTTTTTATTATTCTCTTGTTTATATTTCAAAAAACTTCAAAAAACATTCTAATGTTCATAAGTGTTATACGTGCACTTATGTTTATTTGTTTAATACACATATGAACTTCATTCATTTTTATTCAACAATCCGTAATATTAAATGTTCATATGTGCTACATTATAGCAAAAAATACCAAATATACAATGTTCATAAGTGTTACAGTAGTATTAAATGTACATATGTGTTGCATTATAACAAAAAATACCAACTATACAATGTTCATAAGTGTTATACGTTCATATTATGTTAATTTATGTTCGTAAACTAATATACGTTCACTTATGTTTATTTGTTTAGAACACATATGAACTTCATTCATTTTTATTCAACAATACGTAATATTAAATGTTCATATGTGTTACGTATAGCAAAAAATACCAAATATACAATGTAAAATATAAACAATATAAAAAATATAAAAAATATAAACAATAAAATAATAAAATCAATTAAACAAAATCTTAGATAAAAATTCTGTTCCAATTGCCGTGAAAAGTGGGGTTTTCAAACCCTTTCCATATTAGATATTTTCCTTATTATAATTTAATTATGGTTTGACAAATTTGCCCTTCTTCACATGTGTTATGAACTAAGTTGCGTGTTATTTTTGAAGGGTTATATTAATTAATTATGATTAAAGGACATCCATAGATTAAATAGATAAACGGATGAGATCAGTTAACAGGGTTAACACTAATTACTTGGTTAACACAAGAAGGAGACTCTCTCTATATATATATATATATAAATATATATATATATATAATGTAGTTTTGGGTCGGGATGGACCTTGTTTTAATTGGATGAGAATCGTAACCGATTAAGGACCGACGTGTTGAAGTCAGGCCTAGACGGTTCCGGACCGAGCCAATCCCAAGTCGGACCTATTTTCGGTCCCGGGCCGGAGGGGTGGCCGATCAAAGGCAAAGGTGGGAGGTGGGGGTCTTCTTGGAGACGACATGTATATCTATATCTATACTACTTTATAATGCATATGACCTCCAAACTCTTAAAAACAACTTTTAAATCTACATGTACCACTATTTAAAGCATAATTACTTAAATTTAAGAGTGAGAGCACAACTTCTATGAGAGCATCAAACCAAACTACCATGAGTTAACTGCATTTTTTTATGTTGTTGGACAAAATCATGTTAGAAGTTGAAAAATGTGCTACTTACCTATCAAAGCTCCCCCTTTTAATCTGGTTTATGAAAGAAAATCCTACTTTAAATGTTATTTTGAATGGTTATGGAAAAACTGATGTGCAAGTGAAGAGGGGATTAGATGGAATATTGAAGGACTATGTTGCTAGGGAAAGCCCTCTTCATTTTGTAGAACGGCTTACAGAGCATTATGAACGTCCCAGATACTCATTATACAGTTGATTAAAGCAGACCACATGCATCCTCCCATCACCGGTTTAAGTTTTCAAGACTGAGAGACCAATCATGTTCCCGATGTGAAACTTTAGTTTTCTTTCAAATTTCTTGCTATACATCTCACCTTGGATATCTCACTCATGTCTCATTCGTGTTTATTCTTCGTTTTTGTTCATTGTACCTCTGTTTTATGCTTGAGAAACTGCAAGGGCAGTGACTCAGAAATGGGTCACGGTGGGGCGTAAAACCAAAACCAAAACCAAAACCAAAACCAAAACCAAAACCAAAACCAAAACCAAAACCAAAACCAAAACCAAAACCAGAAAGTAATGCCTAATTATTCGTCTATAAAAAGTAATGCTAAAACCAAAATCAGAATAGAAAAAATGTTGGTAGTGTTTTTACTTTGCTTTGTTAATTAAAAGATATAATTGGGTCTATTTTGAAACCCTGAAGGTGGTTTTGGAGCATTATATGTTAAGTAGGAAATGGCTTCTTCTGCATTTGGTAGTATAGAAAGAACAGAAAGACCTGCATCGGAGCTATCCACACAGATGAGGAAATAGGTTAAAAGCTAGGGGTCGGTTATCAAATGTTTACCTAGGTAAGAGTTTACCAGTCAAATTTAACACTGTCACTTACTTACCGGGTAAGGTTTTAGTGTAACTGTAAGATCCCACATTGGTTGGGGAGGGGAACAAAGGTTGCCTTATAAGAGGAACTTGATACCTCCCCTATCAGATGCGTTTTAAAACCGTGAGTCCGGGTGTGTGGACAAAGCGGACAATATCTGGTACGGTTGGCCTGGGATGTTACAGATGGTATCAGAGCCGGTCACCGGGTCGATGTGTCAGCGAGGACGCTGATCCCACTTAGGTGGGTGGATTGTGAGATCCCACATCGGTTAGGAGGGGGAACGAAGTCCTCCTTATAAGGGTGGATGGATACCTTCCTTGCATGAGGCCTTTTTCCAGTCACTGGGTGCGGTCTGGGTGCGTCCCGCGTATGCCTGTGCGGGCAGGAACAAAACCGTGAGCGGTGCCGGCATGTTGTTATGCAGAGGGTATCCGCAAAGCGAACAATATCGTGTACGGTGGACTGGGATGTTACAGAATGGTATCAGAGCCGATCCTTGTACTATCGGGATGGTGGGGCAAACCTCATCGGGAATGATGAGTCCTCGGGGGGGGGGGGGGGGGGGGGGGGTTTGTAACATCTTAGGCGAATCCCACATCGTCGATTACAAGGAGGAAGATCTTGGACAGGCCTAGGACCATTTTGAGGCCCAAGAGGATTTCTTAACCGCGCGATCTCCTCAACTGCTCTGTGATTTTGCTCGACCATTGCATTGAGCTGATTCCTGGCGACTTCGAGCTCCTGATACATCTGAGCAACAGCTTGCTGCGGATTTCCAGGGGCTGCCATTGTTCCTGCAATAGAGAGCAGAAAAAAAAACTCCAAGAAACTGTTAGTAGGGTGCACGTTCGTCGAGGATTTTCTCTAGATGTAGTCCCACGGATGGCGCCAAACTGTTAATGCCAAAAATCGCACCAAAGGGACAACTTAAGGTCGATGTGGACTTAAACAACTAAAGAAAGAATCTTTCGACGAGACGTGCGACGAGGGAAAAAATAAAGAAACAAGGGATTTGATGACGCAGGAAAAACCTCAATCGAGGAAAAAACCTGCGGACGACAATGGGTGTCGTCGCTGCACTATGATCGCCAATCAGGGGCGACATCCTTGGTACTGGCGTCGGTCGTACGATGATTACAATACAAATGAAGGAAATACTTCGAAATGTAAAACAGGTGTTTGTCGTGTGAATACAAAGTGTAAATAACTGTTGGTCGAAAGCTGTTGCCGTGCGTCGAGAGCGATAACTTGAGCTTTCCTTCGAGTGTTCTTGAGTTCGCTGTAAGGTTCTAGCTTTCAGTGTTTGATCTTCAGAGTTTGAATGTTCTTTGCTATGAGTTTGGATGATTTTCTCTGCTGTTTGGTGATGTTCGCTGATGTATATTCGATGTTAACTGGTGTGTCCTTGAAATGAGGCTTTACCTTGGCTTTTATAGTCTTCGTGCCATTAATTAGCTCCATTAATGCTTTGATCAACGGCTACAACGGCTGGAAACGGTCGCTGGAGTGATTATCCATAATGCTATTCGTCCGTTACGGCTGCTTGCTGTTAATGGCTTTGACTCCTGCATTAAATACTTAACAAACGTAACAGTCAAGGTTAACGTTAGCTTTGGTCGAAGGTTACATGGTCTTACTCAACGGTCGTGCGGAACTGGCGACACTATGGTCGAGCGTCGTGGGGAACTCTCGACTTACCTTTTATGAAGGACGACAGATGTTTTCTGGGTTCTTGTCGAGACCTTGTCTTAATACAAGATTTGGATTATAACGTGCGTCTTACCTGCTCTGGTCGTGGTCGTACGACGTGATTTTTTGCCCAAACAGATACCTTCCTTGCATGAGGCCTTTTGCCTGTCATGGGTGTTGTCATGGGTGTGGTCTGGGTGCGTCCCGCGTATGCCTGTGCGGACAGGAACAAAACCGTGAGCGGTGCCGGCATGTTGTTATATAGAGGGTATCCGCAAAGCGGACAATATCGTGTACGGTGGACTGGGGATGTTACAAAATGGTATCAGAGCCGGGAACCGGACTGGTGTGCCAGCGAGGACGCTGGGCTCCCAAGGGGGTGGATTGTAAGATCCCACATTGGTTGGGGAGGGGAACAAAGGTTGCCTTATAAGAGGAACTTGATACCTCCCCTATCAGACGCGTTTTAAAACCGTGAGTCCGGGTGTGTGGACAAAGCGGACAATATCTGGTACGGTTGGCCTGGGATGTTACAGTAACACCCTGTTAATGCCAAAAATCGTCCAGAAGGATAACTTAAGGTTGATTGTGGAGCTTAACAACTAAAGAAAGGAATCGCTCGACAAAACAATGCGTTAAAGACAGAAAATATAAAAGAGGCAAAGATTTTGGTAACGCGGGAAAAACCTCAACGAGGAAAAAACCCGCGGACGACTGTGGAAGTCGTCGATGCACTATGATCGCCAAACAGGGGCGATGTCCTTTGTTTTTGGTGTCGGGGATACAGTGGTTACAATACAAATGACTTGAAATATAAAAATAACAAGTGTATCGAATGTAAAGCTAGTGTGTCGTGTGCTAAGACTGCTGGTCGAGAGTGTAAGTCGTGCGTCGAGAGCGATCACTTGAGAGAGATTTCTTTGCTTCAGATGTTCTTGAATATGCAGTGAGATGAGATTCTAGATTTCGGTGATGTGTCAATGATGACTTTGCCTTCATATTTATAGTCTTCGAGTGCATTTAATGACACCATGAATTCCTCTTGTAACGGTCGCACCGGCCTCTGTTGTTTAATGTTCATAACTGCTCTGTCGGTTTCGTCCGTTGGCCATAAATGTCGTTTGACCTGTATTAAATGATGAAAACATAACAGAAGAATCATGTGTTAGTTGGTCGAGGTCGTATGTTTCTACACGACGGTCCTGCGAATCGAATGACGATGTAGTCGAGTGTCGTGAAGACCTCTCGACTTAATCTTCAAGAAGGGCGATAGATATTTTAGAGGTGTTTGATAGGACCTTATCTTAATCTAAGGTGTAATGTGTAATATAAGTGGAGTGGCAAATTCAATTTGGACCCAAACAGTTTGCCCCCAAAATTTAAAAAAGTGGAGTGGCAAATTCAATTTTCAAAAGTTTTTAAAATTTTGCTAGTCGGATGTCTAGGGTCTTGACGCGTGTTTAAAAAATCTTTTTAGTTGCCTTGAAACTGGATCAGTCCAATTCTAACTGAATGGGAAGTCGAAAAAGGGGATAAGGTCGTGACGTCATGCTGACGCGCGATCGTGCATAACAGCTGTATTTGCCAGGTGTCGACAATCTGTCGAGCATTCGAAAAGGCGAGGACACGTGTCGAATATCGAGAGGCTCGACCTGACACGACTATTTGCATAAATAGATACCTTCGACGGATCTTTTCCTTTTACGATTTCGCAGAGATTTTAAGAGAGATTTTCCCTAATTTCCTTGCTGTTGTTCGCCGAATTTTTCCTGAATTTGCAAGAGATCTTCGACTTGTTTAAAGATTTCGAGGTTTTAGGCATCTATATAAGGTACGATTCTTGGTCTTTGTATGCGTCGTAAGTCGATTGCTAGGAAACCTAGGAAGAACTGGGATATTTGGGGCTTTTCTGAGCGTCAAATCTTGTTAACTGGTTTATCGATGTCGACGGAGCCTAGAAGTACCATCCAGGATCAGGATGCTCTAGACGAATTTAGGGCTTTAGCAAAAATCCCTGCGGGGATTACTGTGAGTAAGGCCGGTAATATTCGACCGGAGATGTGTACCGAGGGGTATGTCGTGATATATGAATACCCCTTCAAGATAGTATTCCACTGGCCATATTCGCCTTTAGCTAAGGCGTTTATGTGTGAGTTCGACTTGTCGCCAGGGCAACTAATGCCCCAGTTCTGGCGTGTGATTCTGGTCATCGAGCGACTTACTTCTCACTAGGAGTCGCCGATGAACGTAAAAGACCTCTTGACTGCCTATCAGGTTAAGATGGATGCATATCGTCACTATAACTTATTTTCAAAGCATAAGGGCGATCGTACTCTGGTCCTAAGAACTGCGGTCAATGATCGCAAATGGAAGACCAGGTACGTTTTTGTACGAATAGCGACGCTGGACCCTGACAACGATTGGATTAGGTCTGGATGGAACATGGCGGGTAAGTTTTAGCTGTGGTCGAGCGCTTTTTATGTTGTTTTTATTACTTTGCTTTTCGACTTACCTTCTTTCTATGTCTTTTCATATATTAATTTTGATGCTGTAGAGCCCAACGACGATTCTGGGACTAAAATCGAAAAGTTTCTGGAGATTAATCCCGACGATCGATCGTTCGTCACACATTACTTGGTCGACGAGGACGATGACACGATTTTCCTGAGCGACAGGCTACGGAGAGGTCGAAAGGAGGAGGAGAAAGAAGAAAAAGAAGAGGAAAAGACTGAGGAAGAAGGGAGGGAGGAAGAGTCGGCAGAGGTAGAGATGACTGGTAAGTGTACCTTACTTTGCTCGACATACTTCTTCCATCTTTTCAGTCGCCTAACTGTCTTTTCTCTTTTCGTTTCACAGGAGAATCTCCACAAGAACCACCACAGGAATCCCAACAAGAATCTCAACAGGCACAGCTGAAGGTGTCGTCGGTGATGGCTAAGAGGGCAGCTCAGGCCGAATTAGCCCGCCAGGCGAGGGAAAGAAGGAAGGAAACCTCGACAGCTGGGTCGGGGGTCCTTAAGAGAAAAGAGGCTCCGACAACTGGGTCGGGAGTTCTCAAGAGGACGAGGACGTCCGTCAGGAGGGAACCATCTTTGAAGACGGGCGGCTCATCGAGAGTCGTTTCGCCTGAGAAGGCGAAGGTGTCGACCGCATCTGTCGAGAAGACTCCCGACACGGTCGATACGACACCCGTCGATCCTGCACATCCGGCGAAATCGACGGGGTCTCCAGCTGCCGCGTCAGGCCCCGCGTCGGCCAACAAGGGCAAAGGCACGCAGACGGGCTTTGGAGAGGAAACGACAGTAAACTTTACGTTGCCGGCGGATTTCATGGTGGACAACGTCCTAGACGGGACGAGCTTGTTCCCCCATTTGGAGAAGTTTCAGCTCTCTTCTTTCAGGGAGCGTTTCAACGGGTGCTCTATCGAGAGCTCGGGGGCTTATGTCGCCGGAATGGCGTTTATGGTAAGTCTATCTTTCAAGACTTTGTTTCTCGTAGTTGTTATTATTGTCGGTGTCGTTGTCGTATGTTTTTACTAACGCGTTTTCATATGTATTTCAGACGTTTCAGTCTTCATTGGCCCTGCAGGCCTAGAAGATGAAGATCGAGGGTGTAGTGTCTTCCGCCATTAAGAGAAAGGATGCGACGTTAGCGAGGGAGAAGTCCGCCCTGGCACACGTCGATGAAATGTCGGTAAAACTTGACGATGCCTTGGACCAGCTAGAAGCTGTCAGTCATGCGAGGGACGACGTGAATTCTCGTCTAAAGGAGTCCTTCTCTGTGATTGCAAATCAGAGAGAGGAGCTGGACAGGATGCAAGCGTCCTCGGTCATGAAGGAGAAAGAGGTCGAAGAGTCCAAGTCCAAGGTGGCGGTCCTGGAGAAGGAGGTGAGGAGCTCAAAGATGAGTGTTGTAAGATTTATGCAACCTTCGAGATTCACTTAAAATAGAACTCAGTGCAAGTATACACCTTGAACTACTATCGTCTCGTAACAAGTAATAATGGTAAAAGTACCAGATATCGATCCACAGGGAAAACTTGTTGTAAGATGTTCAAAAGTCCAGTCTTTAAAAACCGATTTCAGATGGCGATTTCGAAAACAGATTGTTTGATTGGTTGGTTTGAGTTATCAGCTAAAAATCAATTCTAGAGAAGAAGCACAGGGTGCAAAGCTCCATAGATATGAAAACGGATGATTCAGCAAAGAGGTATTATAACATCCAGCCAGTCCTCCAGCACAAGTGCTATAGGACTGCCACAACACCAACTATCGGTTCAAACGGCCTCCCAAGAGTACACACTGGTCAACGTGCTATCGATACGATATCATTTATGTTAGACTTCATGAATCCTAGCACAACACAGTGTTACCATCCTACACCGTAAGAGTATAATACTTGTCAGGTATTAAAACTATTTATAGTCTTCTCTTATTTCAGTTAATTAATCTTAACCTTAACACTGAATGTTAATGCATTTTCATACATAAAATTAGTTGTCAATTAATTAAATGTAATCTTCAATGTAAGATCAATCACCTGAAACAAATAGTTAGATACAATGCTATATTAAATACACCTCTTTACTTTCACACATATTTTACATCTAAATTTTGATTTACACCCCAAGCTCAGGCGATTAGCCCATCATGGCTTGATTTCTTCTTTCGAAAGGTGTAAGAAATATAAAAGACATAACTGGAAAATACTGAAAAGAAATTGCAAGAAAGTAAAGTACAGAAATGTAAAAACAAGAATTAAATACAGGAATTTCAACAACAAGAAAATAAAGACAGAAATAAGAACTAAGAATGCAAGAAACGAGAATAACCAACTAACGTGGTAACTTATTCGCCAATTTATGGAAACTTGTCGTGCAAGTTACGTCACAAAACTACTTGTTGCTTTGAAACCGTTGGAAATTGGAACTACTAACTGACCAAAAACACGAATTTTAGAAGGAAGGAACTCCAAACTAAATTCACGAACCTTGAGAAATTAAGTAAATGACGTAAACAATATTAAGAACTTGGAAACTTGCAAAAATCGGAAATTAAACACAATAAACTAACTTCGAACCACTTAGATTAAACCTTGAAACCGAGAGCTTTAGTACATACTGGAATCGTAACCACAGATCTGAATATTAAGAGGTATCTAGACAGAAATTAAGAGGTAAATAAAACTAGAGAGAAAAGCTAAGCACTTGTGGAGAGTTTTAGTGTTTTTAGCTCAAAAGCATGTTAATAACAAGTAAACAAGCCATCTATTTATAGGGGAGTTGAGTGGAGACAAAGCAATCAAAAGCTGATTAAGACTGATGTCCTATTGTACTTCATGTCCCCTCCAAAAGTCAACTCCAGCCTTGTCATCAAAAGAGGCTTCGGCCCAAAGTTTCTTCAAAAAGGGCCCAGCTGCTAACTCCTGCGGCACTCCTGCCTAGCCAAATTCTGAAATAATTCAAATAAGGCCCAAATGAGATCCAAAAGTACACAAAACACCATTAATTCATGATTGACACCTAAAACACAGAAAATGCTAAAAAGCTAATAAAAATGACTCAATTACTGACTTTGGGCAAATAAAACAAGGAAAATGACTACTAAAAGTTATTAAAATAGGGTTAATAAATTAACCTTATCACAACCTCAAACTTAAACCGTTGTTTGTCCCCAAACAACAAAAATAGACAAAATAAAGACTATAGTTTCTAAAAATACCTAAAAACAAAAACAAAAAATTTGAACTTATTTCAACCATAAACACAATGCACACAAACAAAGAATTTCAGAACAGGAGGTTTAAAACATGAGTTGTATGAAAACAAATAGCCGTTCATCAGGCAAGCTTATTCCTTTAAGCACACAAATATGCCATCATAACCAACCTAAGTTTTCCTTATGTTAACAAGAGTCATCAAGGCATACTATAATTGGAATTAGGTATGCATTTGGCTTTTTTCTTTGATTTCAATGCTTTGCCTTTTTCCACACACTCACTTTGTTCACTCAATGGCACAATTTTACTGCCATTCATCTCATATTGAGGAATAAAGTGGACTCATTGGTCTCTTTTAGAATTTTGGTGTCTTTGACACTCTTTTAAGCACAAAAGAGCACTTTGCTTATGAAAGATCTGTGAGGTTTGCCTTAAGATGTGTGAGGCAGATCTTACCCCACCTCAAACTTGAAATGGACAATATCCTCATTGTCAAGGGAGATAAGAGCAGACAAAGTACTGTTTGGGATTTGATTATGGCTATAATGGGGAAGCTGCCCATGATGACTCAACTTAACAGTTTGGAAAACTGTTGGGTAGGCTATAATGGCAATTTAGTCTTAAAGAACAAAGCATAAGATTACTGTGGCTATAAGATCAACTAAGCATGCAAAAAAAAAACTTGTGATGAAACTGTGATACATGCATACATATTATGAGGGAAACAAGTTCATAAAATCAGTACCCAACAAATTGAAACAGAAAAGCAAAAGATGAGAATGAAAAGAAACAAGACTCAAACACTACTATCATGACTTAATGATTCAGACACAAACTGTCAAAAGACAGTTTCTGGACTCAAATCAGCAAATTATCCAAACCAATCAGACTTTTAGGTACTGATCATGGAATAAGAACACACAAGACTCATAAGAATTGACTCAATTAACAAGGTGAAGTCAAGACATGTTGATCATTCATGCAAGATCCACAGTAAAAGCTAAAAGACAGCAAAAGCCCGTGTTAAACAGATAAACTGCCAAATGGCAGAATCCCACATAAATGACTTGGTGTGCAAAAGAATGCACACCTCAAACTTGAACTCAAAATAGTAAACCAGCAAAAAGGGAATTAAAATTGAAATTGGTGTGCAACAAAGTGCACACCTCAAACTTGTTCATTGCCAAAGTGGCAGAACATGTCCAAACAACCCCAAAATGGCTTAACAGACTAAGACATGCACACAAACCAACAAATAAATGGAAGAAAATAATTCAGCAAATAAAAAAAAGATGATAGAACCTGTCCTACTCATGATGAGTAGGTGAAGTATCGGTCTGCCTTCCTCTTTGGATTGGAAATGGTGGGTGGTTCTTCAAGAGTCTTGCTTTTTGATATCTCCAAGCTTGGTGTTTCTCTTTCCACTTATGCTTATATACTTTTCTCACCACTCGTTTTACTACATGATCACGACACAAAACATCGATTGCACAAATGGGCGAACGATTCATCACCTCACCATCAATATAACTTGATTTTATGAAGTTTCCCAAGTCCTTGGATTGATCATCACGTCCCCTTTTTAAAACAACTTGAAGATTTTCTACAGAAATTTGTTGTAGGGATATTATGGTATCTGCAACAATATGTTCTTTCTGCACAGGTTTAAAGTATGGGTTAATGACAATCTTAGCACTTTGTTGCACATCTTCACTATTTTGAAGTGAAGAGGGGTTGCTCAAATGCTCAGGTGTTTCCTTGGAACTCTCTATCTCTTGAATTTCCAAAGTATTAGCCTCACCCTCATCCTTACCAATACACTCAGATTTTTCAATATCACTTGGTATAGGGATTTGGCTTTGTCTTTTATGCTCACTAATAATTTATCCAACATAAGTTGTTATGTTAATAACAGATCCTTGTATGTTCTGTAAGAAATCATTCATCAACGTTTCAAGAGATTCAAAATTTTCAACTTGTTCTAAAGGGGGCGTAGGGGGTAAAAGTGAGTTGTTAAAATCACCCCCTTCAAAATTCCCGGAAAAATCAACTTGTTCCTCCCAAGATTGGTCAAAAGTGTTTGAATAAGTGTTGCTCCAATCTTGATAGGGAGGTATTGGTGATGTGAAAGTGTCATGATCTTGACCATTTAAAAACAAATTAGGATGATCCTCCCATGATTGAGTATAACCATTGAAGTGTGAGGTATCCCAATTACTATCTCCCATGAAATAACGGGATTCGGGGGTCGAAGGGCAACTGTATGAGAAATGACTTCCACCACAGTAGTCACAAAAAACAGTTTCATATGGCCCAAACGAATGTCCCATTGAATCCATATCCATTGAAATATAACTCAGAGATGTATTACTTGTGCACACATGGAGACGTATAACAAGCAACAAATATGGTAGAAAAATCAATTTTTACAAACTTTACTTTGGAATGAAAATCTTTCAGCGTGTATTCCCCGGCAACGGCGCCAAAAACTTGTTGTAAGATTTATGCAACCTTCGAGATTCACTTAAAATAGAACTCAGTGCAAGTATACACCTTGAACTACTATCGTCTCGTAACAAGTAATAATGGTAAAAGTACCAGATATCGATCCACAGGGAAAACTTGTTGTAAGATGTTCAAAAGTCCAGTCTTTAAAAACCGATTTCAGATGGCGATTTCGAAAACAGATTGTTTGATTGTTTGGTTTGAGTTATCAGCTAAAAATCAATTCTAGAGAAGAAGCACAGGGTGCAAAGCTCCATAGAGATGAAAACGGATGATTCAGCAAAGAGGTATTATAACATCCAGCCAGTCCTCCAGCACAAGTGCTATATGACTGCCACAACACCAACTATCGGTTCAAACGGCCTCCCAAGAGTACACACTGGTCAACGTGCTATCGATACGATATCATTTATGTTAGACTTTGTGAATCATAGCACAACACCGTGTTACCATCCTACACCGTAAGAGTATAATACTTGTCAGGTATTAAAACTATTTATAGTCTTCTCTTATCATTTCAGTTAATTAATCTTAACCTTAACACTGAATGTTAATGCATTTTCATACATAAAATTAGTTGTCAATTAATTAAATGTAATCTTCAATGTAAGATCAATCACCTGAAACAAATAGTTAGATACAATGCTATATTAAATACACCTTTTTACTTTCACACATCTTTTACATCTAAACTTTGCTTTACACCCCAAGCTCAGGCGATTAGCCCATCATGGCTTGATTTCTTCTTTCGAAAGGTGTAAGAAATATAAAAGACATAACTGGAAAATACTGAAAAGAAATTGCAAGAAAGTAAAGTACAGAAATGTAAAAACAAGAATTAAATACAGGAATTTCAACAACAAGAAAATAAAGACAGAAATAAGAACTAAGAATGCAAGAAACGAGAATAACCAACTAACGTGGTAACTTGTTCGCCAAGTTATGGAAACTTGTCGTGCAAGTTACGTCACAAAACTACTTGTTGCTTTGAAACCGTTGGAACTTGGAACAACTAACTGACCAAAAACACGAATTTTAGAAGGAAGGAACTCCAAACTAAATTCACGAACCTTGAGAAATTAAGTAAATGACGTAAACAATATTAAGAACTTGGAAACTTGCAAAAATCGGAAATTAAACACAATAAACTAACTTCGAACCACTTAGATTAAACCTTGAAACCGAGAGCTTTAGTACATACTGGAATCGTAACCACAGATCTGAATATTAAGAGGTATCTAGACAGAAATTAAGAGGTAAATAAAACTAGAGAGAAAAGCTAAGCACTTGTGGAGAGTTTTAGTGTTTTTAGCTCAAAAGCATGTTAATAACAAGTAAACAAGCCATCTATTTATAGGGGAGTTGAGTGGAGACAAAGCAATCAAAAGCTGATTAAGACGGATGTCCTATTGTACTTCATGTCCCCTCCAAAAGTCAACTCCAGCCTTGTCATCAAAAGAGGCTTCGGCCCAAAGTTTCTTCAAAAAGGGCCCAGCTGCTAACTCTTGCGGCACTCCTACAGCATTCCTTCTGCGTTCAATTCCTATAGCATTGCTGCAGTAGTGCCCAGCCAAATTCTGAAATAATTCAAATAAGGCCCAAATGAGATCCAAAAGTACACAAAACACCATTAATTCATGATTGACACCTAAAACACAGAAAATGCTAAAAAGCTAATAAAAATGACTCAATTACTGACTTTGGGCAAATAAAACAAGGAAAATGACTACTAAAAGTTATTAAAATAGGGTTAATAAATTAACCTTATCAATGAGGTTGCATCTACCTTTGCCCCTGCTCGTCTAACAGCTCGGGCGGCGATCATGCGGCAACATTTGTCGGGGAAGAATCCCTTCGCGTCTGCAGCTGAGGAGTTAGCCTTTTTCCTGGCTAGGGTCGGAACCGACAGGGAACTCGACTCCGACGATGAGAAGGAGGCTGAAGAAGAAGAGGTTGCGGACGAGGGCTTCCAGGGCGAAGCTTCGGGCAAGGATGCTGCTGACGCTCCTTCTAACCTTTAGAAAATTTTGTTTGTTTTTGTGAATGCTCGACTGTTGGTGGTCGAGTCATTTTTAGATGTAATCATTCGTTTATGAATGAAATTTTGCTTTTTCTGCGGAATTTATGTACGATGTCGATTTACACATGTCGTATAATATCAGCTGTGAAAACCCGTTAAGTATGGGACAAACGGGGAATCGTGCGACTTAAGCATCCATTGTAATTATCAAGACTAACACATAAGCCATAGGGTTTTCATACTTTAAGATTATATAAGTACATGCGATCGAAGCATTCATTCGAAACATGTAGTTTGTCTAAGTTAAGAAACTTAGATCATGGATCGCTAAACCATATGATCATACGACTAGATCGTATGGCGAAACTTGAGTCGTATGCCCCTGTGGTAAAATAGTCAAGTCATAGACTTGAGTACTTACATCATGCGATTCTGCGAGATTGAAGTCGTATGATAAATTCAGTAATATATATATCGTTCGATCCTGCGGGACTAAAGTCATATAGAAGACTTAGTAGCCAATATCGTGCGATCCTGCCATGAAACAATGTCAGAGGTTGGTCGTTGGCTAGCCAACGACCCTCCGATGCTTAAGTCAGTAATCGTCGTGGTGAAAAATCGTATGAGAAGTAGAAAAGGACTTGGAAGACATACCTTTTCTGATGTGTCGCATCCCATCTATGTGGGATGTCTTGGTTATTGATACCTGCGCTGGGGTTTTTGTGTGTCTTGAAACACTCGACACTCGTCGGAGGATTTTGAATTTTCAAAATTATTCCTACCATACCATGTTGCCCCCCTACGGCGACTTTAAGACGATACGCGAAATCTAGGATATGTCGTCGGGAGTCGCCATAGTAGGCACGTTAACCTCTTCGCGCGATCAGGCAAAAACAATCGACACGTTTCTGTAAACAAGATATTAGTTGGTCTTTAAGGTAGAGATCGAGGGACGAACCTGACGAAACTTTCCGGTCGTGCTTGCTTTGATCTAGGATGCCTATGTCGACCTGTAACTGCAATATGGCCTACTTTCGCGGTTTTAGTGTGGTTTTATAGCAGTCACGAGCAACTTTCGGCTCACTTTTGATCTCCTGGATTGCCCACGGCGTAGGGAATTTCATGGTCTGATGGTACGTCGAGGGGACTGCTTTCATTTCATGGATCCATGGTCGACCTAAAATGACGTTATAGGCCGACGAGCAATCAATAACACTGTATTTGGTATGCTTATTGATTCATCCGGCATAGACAGGCAAGACGATCTCTCCAAAGGTACTTGTTGCTTCTCCACTGAAACCAACCAAGGTTGTCGAGCGTCGGGTGATCTCCGAGCGATCGATTCCCATGGCTTTGATGGTATCAAGGAAGATGACGTTCGTTGAACTGCCTCCATCGACCAAGACTCGTCGGGTTAAACAATTACCAATTGTGAGTTGAATGATCAACCCGTCATGATGCTTGTGATACGAGTTACCGAGGTCGTCTTGGTCGAACACGATCTTCATAGCTTCCAACTCCAAATCTCCTTTGTGTAACACCCGGAAAATCTTTGTAAGTAATAATAATCCTAATATTTCTTCATATTTTGACTTTTAGATTATGATAGATATTCTAAGTAATTTCCGT
This sequence comes from Saussurea involucrata, assembly GCA_033807775.1. Classification (NCBI taxonomy): domain Eukaryota; kingdom Viridiplantae; phylum Streptophyta; class Magnoliopsida; order Asterales; family Asteraceae; genus Saussurea; species Saussurea involucrata. Next base: position 128,940,458 of record CM066324.1, on the reverse strand, counting down.
GATTTTTACTTGTTATTTGATAACTCCCGATAGAAATCAGTAAGTTTATTCCTTAATAAAATTGATGAAAAATAGATGATAAAGTTAAATATTAGATTTTATGGATTAGTTGGATGGGTAATTTGAATACGAGTCCAACGGTACTTTCCGGGGTAAAATCGGAGTTTTAACGAAGAAGTTACGGCCAAATTAGTAGAAAATAAGAAGCAAGCAAACAGAGGCTGGCGCCGATGGTTGGCGCCGATGCATCGGCGCGGGTGATCGGCACCGAGCACCTGACGTGCCAAAAGGGGATTAAACCCACCTCTTTACCCTTAGTCACTCATTCTTTCACTTAAGAACTCCCAGATTAGAAATTTGCTCCTGCTCCTTCTTAGACGATTTTACATCAAATCCTAAGGTAAACTTACATCTCTTAATCCTAATCCAATTCAAGCAATTGTTAGATGAATCTTACCATTTAAACTCCATTTAGGGCTATTTATCTTCATCCTTCTTATTGGAATGTTTGAGTTCAAATCATCAAGATTAGGATTACTCCAATTGAAGATTTGAGGTGAGTAACTTGTAATTAATTGATTGTATTATACTTATCTACCATTCTTTATCTTGATTTTGGTATTGTTAATGAGAAATCTTGATTTATAAGCTCTTAATGGTTAAGAGGGAAACAAGAAGAGTTCAAGTAAGTTATGGTGGATTAATTGTGGTTATTACTTAGTATGCCATGTTAAATGTTGGTGCTAAGAGTTTGGGTTTGATTATATATCATTGGTATGTGATTTTGATGATGGCTTAATATATGTCTTAATGAAGTAATGATGGCTTAATGGTCAAAATGGACTTATTATTGAATTGTAAACATGGATGTTTATTATTGACGTCATATAGAATGTGATTTGATACATATGGATGTATGTGAACTACATGGAAGTAATATTGATTTTGTTAAATGGTTGAACCATTGTTAAGTGTTAAATATGCTTTGAATGTTATTTGGATTAACATATTTGGTATTCACATAATTGGAGGAGCACCTAGTAGGCATTGGAGGATATATTCTTACACACCGTGGGGTAAGTGTAATTGATTCATACCTTCGGATACCGTGGGGTTTTCCGTTGTGTTATGCCTTGTGACAATACCGTGGGGTACCGATCAAGGTATATCTTCGATTATGATGTAACTGGGTAGCGATATGGACCTTCTCCATGGAATCCAATTTGTGAATGTATCGAATTGTTATTCCTACATGCTATGATTATGCTTCATGTGCTATGTGTAAACCTCACTTAGGCTTTAAAAGCCTAACACTTGTTATGTGTTTTATGTGTTACAGATTTTAGTGGTTCCGGACACAAGAAGGTCTAGAACAGGGTTGTGAGCATGGGATCATTGTTGGAGAGTTAAAGATTGGAAGATTGATAATAGAACTTTCCGACATCCTTTTGATATTTGATTGCTATAGTAGTGATCAAATAAGCTAGTGGTCCATTAGTAGTTATAATTAACTAAATCTTTGTAATAATGGTTAAGTAATGATAATTATGCATACTTTTGCTTTAGTAATGAGTACCACTCTTCCGTTTTATGGAAGTTTTTGTTAACCCCTGTTTTGGGGTGTTACAAGTTGGTATCAGAGCTCTAGTTTAAGTGAACTAAGTATGCTGAGGAGGTACTTAGACTTAAGCTGAGATGAGTTAAGTTATGATTTGTGAGATATGGGTAGAAGTACTAAGACGGGATAATCTTATAGTTGACAGAAATACGTGAAATTAGTACTGTGACAATGGTAATGAGGATTCTCATGTATAATATGTTCACAATTCCAGTAAGCTATTGTTATTATGAATATATTGTTACATAAGCATACTTGTTTCTAAATTATTACCGTGACTAATGATCGGTAAAGTACGTTTAGTATGTCTATATTCGTATAACCATTTCTTATGGTTATTCCTTTGTGTAATAGCAGATCGTTGGTGGATATGCCACCAAGGTCCTTTAATTCTTTAGAGAATAGATAAGTAAATGATTTGGGGGTGGGAAGGACAACCTAGAATTGGCGGAACTTATGAAAGCCCGCCGAGGTAACCTTTAATAGGCGGATGGAAATGTGTAGAGATAGAATGTAAGGTGATTCATCAAAATGGAAATAATATGAAATGATTAAGTAAGTGGGCCGTGGAACGCATGAATAGAAAGTGTTACAAGGTCAAGAGGACGACCACTAGTCGGAAGTAGAGTGTTAATGATAAGTGATGTGAGTACAACAATTGACCTTGTTTGAGTGAGTAGCCTTCATTTGCGAGTAAAGTTTTATGCATGGTGTCCTAGTGAGTGTGCTACATGAGTTTTCTTGATTTTAAAATAAATGCATAAATAACAATTTTTATTCAAGAATGAGTTGCATATACTTGTACATATAGATACATATATGAATTAATTTCATTGGAAAATTAGCAATAAAGGGGTCGTGAGACTATCACGCCTCGAAGTGTGTTGCATAATGTAAGTTAGATGTATTTACATTGCATGAGTTGATATTTATAAATGATCTTTGGATCTTTTTGAGCAGATGGCTCGGTCCTTGACTTGGTTAAGTTTTGAGAGTATTCGCCCGGTTTAATAAGCAACGTAGGCTTGGGATTAGAATTACATGAATTGTATTATAACTGAAGCTTTCATGATGTGAATGTATTGGTTATCCTTTGAGGACATGTATAAATGTTAAGTTAGAATCGGAGGATTAAAAGTGAAGGATCACCTTGTGGGGGGTGTTAGGATAGTGAAAGACTATTGTTGTAGATGAACATTCTACTTATGACGTAGATGGTTTATATAGAATGAAGAATTAGGCACGAACATGGTAAGAGTATGGACTATGTCGATTTGTGAAGGAGTGTGCACTGTATATATATATGGTTTGGAGTCACAAGGAATTAGTAAGAAGTGAGTAAGTATAAGTTAATTGGAAACTCGTGAGTTGTAGTTCAAACTAAAGTTGAGAAGGAATAAAGTAATGAAATAGATTCGGTAAATTGTGCGGGAGAGCATGAAGGTAAATTTGAATTGTGTACGAATGACCATGAGGGATCTGGAATTAAGTAAGAATACACCAATCCGTTTCTGCTGTGAGATGTTATGAGTGGAGAATGTACAAACGAGTAGTGGCATTAATTGTCAAGATAAATGTGTCAACCAGTAATAAGAAGTTATAAAGAGGGAACATTAGATGAAAGTCTTTTCGTGGATTCCAGATGAACAGTACTAGTTGTCAATAAAGCTGTTGGAATATGTGGTTGTAAGATGGTGTAGTGATTTGGCTATAATTGGAATAGAATGTCGAGCGGTAGTGTGAGTTTATCCAAAGTGATTTTGGTTGTGTGAGTCGTTAAATGAGTTTATGATTTTGAATCATAGGAAGTTTAATAAAGATGAGAAAGTGTTATAGGTAGGTGGAAAAGTTGGGAGAAAGAGACGAATAAGGATTGGAGGGTAGTACTTCATGCTAAAGTAGGAAGTAATGATAGAAAGGTTGGACCTAAGAATGTAGTTATACTCCAGGTTCAATGGAATTCTCACCTTTGATATAAAATATTTTAGTGCTTGGTTGCAATGTGGTCGCGTAGTACGATATTGATGTGAGGAAGTGGTAGTACTTTATACTGAAGAAACGTGTGGGTCATAGATGTAGTGATGGGTGCCGTAGATATAGAAGTATTCAAAAGTGGTGACTATGCTCAATTTAAAGTGAGTATGGATTTTCAAGCTGCATACGTTAATGTTATTTTGAGATCTGGAGATTGAGATGTGGATGATGACGGTATGAAAGACTAAGCAATAGTCGGATAAAGGTTTAATGATAAACGGTTACTTTAAGGAGGCTTACAAATCCAAGTTGGGGAGCGGATAATGAGGAAAGAAGTAAGGTTCAGGAAATATGGAAGATGAATCCTTGTTCCTTCTAGATTTTTATTTGTGAATGGAACTCATGGGTGGGTTTGGTTAGAGTGCAAAGGCTGGTGGTAATTAGGTGTCAACTTTTAGGTTTAAGGCCAAACACCTTTAGTGTAATCGGGAATTTGTAGCCGATTTTAAAAAGAATGATGGTGATGGTAGTAGTAACCTTAAGATACTCATTTGTGATGAGTGGTTTTAGTGAACTAATCTTTGTGTATGGTTAATGAACCTGTCCGTTTGATGATTAATTATTGAGATGGATTTTAGAGACTATTAGAGCTCTTTGGATGTGAATGGCCGTTAACGATAGGGACAACTGAAATTAGAGATTCGGTTGGTCTCGGTATTAATTGAACCTTAAATTGATTTAGAGTTTGAAACTGAAATCAAGAGGTATAGAACATTTTAAGGTTGGGAGACGACTGAAGTCGTATGGTTGGGAGTTTCTCTATGGTTGGAATGTTTATTCGTACATAAGTTCAACGTATGTGTAGGAACTTTGTTAATAAACAATTGTTCGAGAAATTGTCTTTATAGACCGTGTGGATGGAATTTAGATTCCCGTTAGTAATTATTAAATTTTGGTCGACAATGAGTCGGTTGATTTTGGGTTGTAAAGGATATAGATTTCGAGGACGAAATCGTTTTAAGGTTGGGAGAATTGTAACACCCCGGAAAATCTTTGTAAGTAATAATAATCCTAATATTTCTTCATATTTTGACTTTTAGATTATGATAGATATTCTAAGTAATTTCCGTGATTTTTACTTGTTATTTGATAACTCCCGATAGAAATCAGTAAGTTTATTCCTTAAGAAAATTGATGAAAAATAGATGATAAAGTTAAATATTAGATTTTATGGATTAGTTGGATGGGTAATTTGAATACGAGTCCAACGGTACTTTCCGGGGTAAAATCGGAGTTTTAACGAAGAAGTTACGGCCAAATTAGTAGAAAATAAGAAGCAAGCAAACAGAGGCTGGCGCCGATGGTTGGCGCCGATGCATCGGCGCGGGTGATCGGCGCCGAGCACCTGACGTGCCAAAAGGGGATTAAACCCACCTCTTTACCCTTAGTCACTCATTCTTTCACTTAAGAACTCCCAGATTAGAAATTTGCTCCTGCTCCTTCTTAGACGATTTTACATCAAATCCTAAGGTAAACTTACATCTCTTAATCCTAATCCAATTCAAGCAATTGTTAGATGAATCTTACCATTTAAACTCCATTTAGGGCTATTTATCTTCATCCTTCTTATTGGAATGTTTGAGTTCAAATCATCAAGATTAGGATTACTCCAATTGAAGATTTGAGGTGAGTAACTTGTAATTAATTGATTGTATTACACTTATCTACCATTCTTTATCTTGATTTTGGTATTGTTAATGAGAAATCTTGATTTATAAGCTCTTAATGGTTAAGAGGGAAACAAGAAGAGTTCAAGTAAGTTATGGTGGATTAATTGTGGTTATTACTTAGTATGCCATGTTAAATGTTGGTGCTAAGAGTTTGGGTTTGATTATATATCATTGGTATGTGATTTTGATGATGGCTTAATATATGTCTTAATGAAGTAATGATGGCTTAATGGTCAAAATGGACTTATTATTGAATTGTAAACATGGATGTTTATTATTGACGTCATATAGAATGTGATTTGATACATATGGATGTATGTGAACTACATGGAAGTAATATTGATTTTGTTAAATGGTTGAACCATTGTTAAGTGTTAAATATGCTTTGAATGTTATTTGGATTAACATATTTGGTATTCACATAATTGGAGGAGCACCTAGTAGGCATTGGAGGATATATTCTTACACACCGTGGGGTAAGTGTAATTGATTCATACCTTCGGATACCGTGGGGTTTTCCGTTGTGTTATGCCTTGTGACAATACCGTGGGGTACCGATCAAGGTATATCTTCGATTATGATGTAACTGGGTAGCGATATGGACCTTCTCCATGGAATCCAATTTGTGAATGTATCGAATTGTTATTCCTACATGCTATGATTATGCTTCATGTGCTATGTGTAAACCTCACTTAGGCTTTAAAAGCCTAACACTTGTTATGTGTTTTATGTGTTACAGATTTTAGTGGTTCCGGACACAAGAAGGTCTAGAACGGGGTTGTGAGCATGGGATCATTGTTGGAAAGTTAAAGATTGGAAGATTGATAATAGAACTTTCCGACATCCTTTTGATATTTGATTGCTATAGTAGTGATCAAATAAGCTAGTGGTCCATTAGTAGTTATAATTAACTAAATCTTTGTAATAATGGTTAAGTAATGATAATTATGCATACTTTTGCTTTAGTAATGAGTACCACTCTTCCGTTTTATGGAAGTTTTTGTTAACCCCTGTTTTGGGGTGTTACACTTTGGGTCTTGATGAACGCGGGATAGGTCGATCATCAGGTGCTTGGCTGGCGTGACGTTTGGCTGCGGAATAGGTTAGACCGCACACGTCGGAACCACCAGTTATGCATCTGACGACCTTTGCATGTTCGGGGGTAGGCGGTCGATGGTCGTTAGTGGGAGTAACGACGTCATCGATGATATCTTTGAGATTTCCTTTCGGGACATGATACGCTAGTTCCTTTTTGAGGGCTATGCAATCATCTGTCGCATGACCATGGTCGACATGGAAGTCGCACCACTTTGACTTATCTTTCTTGGCATCGTCCTGGTCGGATTTCTTTGGCCACCGGATGGTCGCCTGAGCGGTCTTCAGAGCTTCGACCAAGTCCTTGGTGGACCCCTTGAACCCATAGGAGGATACCTTGGGGTACTGTGGAAATTTGGTCGCGGTCTTGGCTTCCGCTTTTGTCTTGAATCGGACGTTGGAGATTTGGCGCGCGGGTTCTACCTTGGAAATTGCCTTTGTCTTGAACTCTGGCTTTTTTACACCTAACGACCTCTTGTCGTTGGTATGCTTACGACGAAAGGCAGCATCGTCCTCTACCCTCATATACGCTAAGGTTCGAGCTCGGACGTCTTCGAAATTTTCTAGAGGATACTTGGTCAAATCAGTGTATAAACCTGAACTGTCGTCCAGACCACGTTTATAAACCTCGATCGCGGTCTTGACATCACAGTTGCGAACACTGATCATCTATGCATTGAATCTATTGAAATAACTTCGAATAGACTCATTAGCTTTATGTACGACATAATACAGGTCACTGGTTTGCTTCTCCATCTTGCGACTGCTGGCGAACTGCTGGGAGAATTGATTGACCAACTCAGCGAACGACCCGATGGACTTGGGTTTGAGATTGATCAACCATTGTAGGGCAAGATCAGTGAGAGTCGCCCCAAAGCTCTTGCACGTGCATACTTCTTGATACATGTGTGGAATCGAGACCGTCCACATGAGTTGCTTATACTACGTGATGTGCTCCGTTGGATCGGTCACCCCTGAATACTTGGGCGTGAAGGCGGGGATGTTGAATTTTTTCGGGGCGTCGACTATCGCGATCTTGTCAATGAAGGGCGACGCTTGATACCCTGAGCGAGGCTCGACGTCGACGGGCACGGCTGCCCCGGGTAGCTTAGCGAGTAGGGACAGGACACAATCATTTTGATCTTCTAGCATCTTTAATCGCTGGGTGACGGGGTTGTTAGGATCGGGATTAGCACCTGCTAGGGGATCAACACCGGAACTGATGCCATTACCATACGACGAGCCATTGGCGTCCCCGTTGAAAGGGACGAAATATGGCTGCGACCCATTCTGAGACGGCTGCGATCCGTTCTGAAACGGTTGCGACTCGTTCTGCATGGGTTGAGGCCTGATATATTGAGGAGGAATATGCCCAGACCGGGGATTTGGGTTGAACGATCCCGGCTGATGGTTTTGCACGAATGGACCTGGCTGCTGATTCTGCATGAATAGACCTGGTCCAGGGTTACGAACGAATGGAGCAGATCCTGGATTCTGACCGAACGATCCTTGACCTGGATTCTGGACGAATAGTCTTGGACCGTTCTGCGGTCCAAAGGGATTCCTCAGCCGAGTGATTTCCTCAGCTGCTCTTCAACTCTGCTCAGCCATGGCATTGATTTGATTTCGTGCAACTTCCAACTCTTGGTACATCTGGGCAATGACCTGCTCTGGATTTCCAGGGGCTGCCATTTTTCTGAAACAGAAAACAGAGGAAACTACAAAAAACCGTTAGTAAAACGCACGTTTGTCGAAGATTTTCTCTAGATGGGGCCCCACAGTGGGCGCCAATCTGTTAATGCCAAAAATCGTCCAGAAGGATAACTTAAGGTTGATTGTGGATCTTAAAAACTAAAGAAAGGAATCGCTCGACAAAACAATGCGTTAAAGACAAAAAATATAAAAGAGGCAAATATTTTGGTGACGCGGGAAAAACCTCAACGAGGAAAAAACCCGCGGACGACTGTGGAAGTCGTCGATGCACTATGATGTGTTACATTTTAAAGTGTGAACGTGTGGGTTGGGGATTTTGGTCAATCCGACCATATGAATGTTTTGAGAGTTATAAACCTTTCATTTTGGGGCCGATGGCCAATTAAGGAATCAAAAGAGTAAAGAGTTTGAGTAACGATGTATTTTGGTTTACGTAACCGTGTGAGTGACATGTATTTAACTAAATTATTATTTTGGCCTTTAAAGGCTTGATTATTACTCAAATGAGTCTTTTGAGTATTTGCCGGTTTTGGTGACTCGAGGTGGAGTCTTGGGTGTGTTATATGCTTAATTTCATTTTATTTGAATAGGTGTCGGTTTAAGTGTTGGTCTTGTGTGTGAAGACCGTTTGATGATTTTGTATTCTTAGTACATTTGGGACTAATGAACCATGGTGAGTTATATGCATTGTTGAGTTATAAAAGAGTTACATATACGTGTACATGTAGATGCATATATGATTTGACTTCATTGGGAAGGTGGCAATGAAGGGGTTGTGAGATTATCATGCCTCGGAGCGTGTGTTGCATGATGTGAGTTAGATGCATTTAATTTGCATGAATTGATGTTGATAGACGATCATTAGATCTTTTGAGCAGAGGGCTCGGTTTTGGACTCTAGTGAGTCTCGAGGGCATTCGCCCGGTTTTAATAAGCTCGACGTGGGCTTGGGGTTTGAATTGTATGAATTGCATTATATTTGATGTTTACATGATTTGAATGCATTGGTTATTCTTTTGGGGTCATGTATGTATATATATATATATATATATATATATATATATATATATATATTTAAGTCGAGTAAGCTTGTTTCGGATGGTGGGTTTCCAAGGTAAAGATCCAGCAGGATTGAACTTGGTGGTTTGGACTAAAGACCTAGTATGGTTGATGTCTAAGAGGGGCTAAAGACCTAGTATGGTTGATGCCGAAGATGGACTAAAGACCTAGTATGGTTGATGTCTAAGAGGGGCTAAAGACCTAGTATGGTTGATGTCGAAGATGGACTAAAGACCTAGTATGGTTGATGTCTAAGATGGGCTAAAGATCTAGTATGATTGATGTCGAGGATTGACTAAAGACCTAGTATGGTTGATGTCATATGTTTTCCACATCCAAGAAGCTTACTTGCATTTATTTAATCGTGGTTTAATTTATGTGTTTGCCACATTCGATGAGATCGGGTCTCCCCCGTCACCGAAGGGTGTTGATTTCGGGTATTTTATTTATTCGCATTGTTGAGGTTATATTATATGCATATGGATTATTTTCCATGATTGATGAACGGATTTATGTTACATCCTTATTGGATGTTTTAACTATTGGAGTTTTATTCGCAGTGGCGATTATTTGAGAAATTATTACTAATTAACTCTTGATGTGAGTTTTGGATTTGAGTCCTTTGCAGAGAAACGATTTTCATTGGAAGCTTTCCTCTCAAAAATTGTGTGCCTTTGGAAAATGGGTTGTCGATGTCTTTTATACAAACCCTTTTAGAAAATCATTTATTAAGTTGAAGTTGTTGATTTATCAAATGATTTACTCATGATGTAAACTCTTGAACTCACTAAGCGTTAGCCTAACATTTTTATTTGTCGCCATGTGCAACAGGTTCAGGTTGGGAATAGCTTTAGCTACACTGCGAATTGATGAGTGCTAGTAGAGTGCACGGGAAGTGAGATGCTTAGCGAAGTTTTCCGCACTTTTGGGATTAGCAACTTTTATTTGGATTAAGTAACTGTTGTAAGATTTATGCAACCTTAGAGATTCACTTAAAATAGAACTTAGTGCAAGTATACACCTTGAACTACTATTGTCTCGTAACAAGTAATAATGGTAAAAGTACCAGATATCGATCCACAGGGAAATCTTGTGAAAGCTTTTCAAAAAGTCCAATCTTTAAAAACTGACTTCAGATGGCGAATTCGAAAACAGATTTGAGTGATTTGTTTGTGAGTTAACAACTAAAAATATCAATGAGAGATTAAAAGCACAGGGTGCAAGGTTTTGTTAAGACAAAAATAAGTGATCCGGTTAAAAGATGAAATAAACACCTGGATAATCCTATATAAATAGGATTATCACAGTATCAACTATCGGGTCAGATGGCCTCCCAAGAGTACACATAGGCCAGCGTGCTAACGATACGATATCAGTTATATTAGACCTCGTGAATCCTAGCACAGCACAATGTTACCATCCTACACCGGAAGAGCATAGCAATTGTCAGATGCTAAAGCTATATGTAGTCTTCTCTTATTATCTCAGGTTTTGTTGTTTATCTTAACTCTGAAAGTTAATGCATTTTCACATATTGAATTAGTTGTCAATTAATTAAAATATGATCTTCAATGAAACGGTAATCACCTGAAACAAATAGTTAGATAACAGTGTTTATATAAATACAACTTTCAACTTTCACACCGATTTCGGTCTTAACTTTGCCTTACACCCCAAGCTAAGGCAATTAGCCCATCATCGCTCGGATTAATCTTTCGAAAGATGTAAGAAACATAAATAACATTGCGGAAAAGTAAATGACTGGAAAGTAAATTGCAGAAAAATAAATTACTGAAAAGTAAATACTGAAATTAAAGTGCGGGAATGTAAATGACAGTAAATTAAAGTACAAGAAATTAAAAGACATAAATATAAATTGCAGGAATGTAAATAAAGCAGTAAATGGGATTGAAGTCCTAAAAATGAGGTAACTTGGTCGCCAAGTTATGAAACTTGTCGTGCAAGTTACGTCTAAAAAGATGATTTTTAAGCTTGGGAATTACTAGAAAAAACGAATTATTAACTAAATGGACAAGTCTTGGATTTTTAGAAGGATTAAATCCAAAATATCACCACAAGATTTGAACCCAATAATTAACTAGACGTGAAATGTGACGAAAAACGAACGTGTTTGCTTTAAAACATGGAAAATACCAATATTAGAAAGTAATCTCAAGTCACAAATTGATTATAATAATCAAGTATGTTCCTTGTATTAATTTCTAATAATAAAAGAGAGATTATAAAACTTGAGAACACGAACTTGAGATTTAAAACACTTGTATTAATTCCGAACCGAACACTACAATTACTCCATATTATAAGTAACAAGAGAATAAAACTAGAGAGCAAAAGATGCAACAAGTAATACTACTTGGAAAGACGGATTTTAAAACAAGCATAAGATTCTCCTATTTATAGGAGAAGACAAACTTGGTCCCAAAGTTTTCAAAAAGCTAAAGAGTATTAAGTAAGCTTCTAAAATACATAATAAGTAATTAAAAATACTTAAGTCCTAACTAAACTGCTTTTCATCAAGGTCTTCAAAAATCTGGTTTTGTAGCTTCAAAGATCGGCCCAACAGCAGATTCGGCCTATCACAGCATTTCGGCCCAAAACAGCATTTCGGCCCAAAAACAGCTAAAACTTCCAGCTGCTCAAATCCTGCAGGAATCCTCGGAGGGTTTCATCAATCTACAAAATTTTATTAGCAACACCAAATTACCTACTAAACTATGTAAAACATGCTAAATGTATGAATTATGATCAATGCATGATTTTTACATAGAAGTGACTAAAAATTGGATTTTTTGGGAGAATAAAGTAAGACAAAAACTAATAAAAAGGCTAAAAATAGAATTAATAAATTAACCTTATCAGTAACGCCCGCCTAGAGTTGTTAGCTGTTTAATTTGTGATGTTTAAAGTTTGAGGTATTTTTAAGGATGATATGTAGAAGTAATTTTATCATCTTTTAGTTTAATTTATTGAAATTAAAGTTAGTTGTTCATTCCAATTTTGAGGGTGTTACAAGTTGGTATCAGAGCATAAGTTTGAGAGAATTAGGTGTTGATTGTTGAATACCTAGACTCAAATTAGCGTTGTTTTAAGTAAATGAGAGCGAGATTGCACCATTAGGCACTCTAAGATAGGATATTCGGAAGTTGTTGGGGTCACTAGAAACGAGGAGTCACGTCAAGAGTAGCAAGGATGATCATGTACGGTATGTTCATAATTGCACCTGGCCAGTGTTATGGTGAACCTACTAGTTACATAAGTATACTTGGACGACTCTAGCGTGATGACCGTTGGGGTAGTGAAGGAGTTCTAAGCGAGTAGTCGTTAGAAGAGGTTGACGACTTTAGCATTTGCCATTTGGAGTGGCAGTAAGCATGTTGATTGCATTAAGTGGACCGTTCGGGTCGAAATTAATAGTTGGATTGGAGCCGTAGGCTTATTGAATTGACCTTGATTCGAGGAGAGATGTGGGGTTAGTCGATGTGACTTTCCATTTCGCGTTAAGATGTGTGAGTATCCGGATTACAATAGTGCGATCGGAGTAATTGGAGGAATGTGACCTGGACGTTGAGTGCCGACAAAATGCACGCATGAAATTTATTTTGCTTTTAAAATAAATTGCATCGATTATTCCTTATGTTTCGAATCGTCGTATGGACGGTACTGCTAAATCTTGGAAAAAGTTTGACATACGCAAGATTTTAAACCATGATTTTGGAACATGCATGAAATTATTTTACGACGGGCAATTGTTAACCTGGTCGAGATTTATTTTATTCTTTGTAGTCGTCCACTACTATTTTCGGATATTGTGATATCCATGTTTTAATGTCGTTTATGATTTTGGATAAGTAACCGCGACTTACGACTTTAACATTGGATCGCCTCCACATATGTTAAGGTTTGGACGAAGAGTTACCTTCCCTTGTTTCGGTGTTGATCCTTAATGGGAATTTGGATTTTGCGAGTCTTGACGAAAGGGTGTCGTTTTATTTTGTGTTGCAACAAAAAGGAGGTTTTATGATTTGGATGATTTGATCATAGCGTTGTTTTATGCGAGTTGTTTATTGAAAACGAAAACTTTGACACCATTTAATTGGTTGGATGCGGTTGAGTTCCATTGAGTTTTATGGAAGTTTTGTGGAATATGATAGAGTTTCGTTTTTAAGACGTTTTGCAGTGCATGGGTGACACTTTGTCATGTGCATACTTGAATGATTGTGTGCGTTAATATATGGGTTTGAGTGAGTATTGCATCTCATGCGAATTTTGTTGAAAAATGTGCTTTATGTCGTATTGCATCAAAATGAGTGGTTTTGGAGTTTTAATGCCACATGGCTTCTCCTTCGAGAATCGTGGTAGCATATTTGTTACAACTTGCTAAGTGTGCGAAATGATTTATACGTGGCGTGGGTAACGCATATAGGAGCATCATGATAATACATTTCTAATGTTCTGTTTTATGCACTCTCATTTACTGGCATTTTGATGTTCTCACTCGCAAATGCACTATATTGAATTATTGACATGAATAGTTTTGTGGCCACTATTTTGGGACGTTAGTGTGCATCGCTTGTGCGGTTTAAAGTTTGAAGTTGACTTGATTTATTTTATGTGTCAATCAAATTATGTGCACGTATAGTTTTCTAAGGTTTTGAGAAAAACACATTGAGGTGTGCGAGCCTGGTCAAAGGATTTTTTTTTTTGAGAATGGTATCCCAGACCACATTGGGCCCAGACTAATCCCTAGGCAAATCGGGCCTTTGGCCCAGCTGCTAAAGCATGCATCCCTGAGATTATCCTCAGTGGCCACAAGTGCTGCGTGTGGGGCTCGAACCCGGGCAAGCGCTACGAACTCCCCAGGCCTTACCACCACGCCACAACCCTTGTGGTTCTGGTCAAAGGATTTTATTTACTTGTCATTATACGACTGAATGAGAAGTTTTGAAATTGGAGTTAATGAATCTCTACTTTGAAAATTACTATTGACCGTCTGGTATATGCTATACCATTTCAGAATGACTACTAGGAAAGAGATTCCTTTTCGATGTTTAAAACGATAATTCCGAATGATGAAATATCTTGTTTTTTGATTTAAAACTGGGGGATGGCCCAGACCATGTCGTGTTTTAACCAAGGTGTGCAGACGATTTGCTTCGTTTCTCTGTGAACAAAACTGACACATGCGAAGTTGTTAATGAATTACAGTTCATGTTGTTTTAAGGTTAAAAAGAGAATTTTGGAAATTGATGTCGCGTAAATCCTTCTTTTGAAGTTCGTATAAATAGGCTGCTGAACACTATTTTAATGTCGGAGTTTACTTTGCGCGTTTGGCATAAGTAAATCCGTGATGGGACCCTGGCGGTTCATTTCAAAGATTGTCGAATACGTTTTTTTTACGTTTCGGTAGTAAACCGATTTGTGATGAAAGGTTTTCAAAAAATGATTTTTCATAGGTGGGACGAGTGTGTCCATGGTTGTGCATCCACTAGATGAGTAGTAGTAAGTTTTTGTACGTATGTGATGTTAGTATAAAATCTTTCGTGTTGAAAAATCTAGTGAAAACTTTATTGGCATATTTATTGAGTCTGTCACTTGAAAACCTTGAACTCTTTAGGCTTGGTGAGGTTGAGCAACCCCAGCTAGGGGTGAGGGTGTGTAGAACGTTTCGATGAAAGATTGGGTTTCTAATGCGTGTGACTGTCGTGAACTGTATAATGTCGTTTGCGGGGACGAATCATTTCGTGTGGGAAATAGAAAGGTGGGACTTGCGGTGTCCCTTGTTAGTGCTATGATAACCGTTCACTTCGGCAATCTTGTCTTGGGTTGTCGGTATTGCGTGAAGGTCGTGTGTGACCCTTTAGACCGTGGGGATGACCATGGATGGGTGGGACGATTTGAGGAGTGACACTCGTGTGTGGAGCTCTGGGATAGGTCGAGTTTAGTGGTGTGACTAGGTGTCAACTTTTGAGGTTCGAGGTCAATGACCAGTAGTGTAATTGGAAGGTGTGACTAATTCTTATAAGTTGTGGTATCGGCTGTGATGATCTTAAGAAGTTCGATTGTGGAAAATAGATTTAGCGTGATGACTCTCCTTGTGTGGTAGAAGAATATGTCGATCGGATGATTGGTGATTAGGCGTAACTTTTGGAGATTGTATAATCGATGGGTCAGTGACGACCGCCGGTGTTGGAGTCTAATGGGACTCGTTAGGGATAAGTGCCAGTTCGGCAGCGGGAACCTTGGACATTGGAGGTTTGTTGGTTTTAGATGAGAGCAGACCTTAGGCTAATTGAGAAAAAAAAATTAAGAGTGCGTAGACACGAACTAATTTTGAGTTTGGATCCGCCGTTGGGGAAGTATGGAACACTTAAGGTTGGGAGATAACCGAAGTCATCTGGTTGGAAGTTACTCTAGTAAATTGACTCTTCACCTGGATATAAGTATAACGTACCTAAGCGGACATTGTTGGTTAGAGTTTGCATGAAGTGATCATGGCAGTTCTGCATGAAGAAGTTGGATTTCAGCAAGGACTGAGGGATTGTGAAAAGCGTTGAGCTCAGTAACCGTTGGGTGTTTGGGAGCTAGATTTCGAGGACGAAGTCATCCTAAGGTTGGGAGGATTGTAACACCCGTAATTTTCGGATAAGTATAATTCCGAATCAGTGTAAAATCGATCTTTTAAGATAAATATGAAAAATAGGATTTGGGATTAAATCCTAGATTTTATGGTCTTGTTGGATGCGTAATTCGAATACGAGTCTAACGGTTCTTTCCGGAGCGAAAACGGAGCTATAACGAAGAAGTTACGGCCGAAACAGTATCGGACCCAAAAGGAGGTCGTGCGGCTTGGTGCGCGGCCTAAACCGCGCAACTCTCTGGAGTCCGGACCTGCAGCATTAAGTCGCGAACTTTCAGCCCCAAACTTCAAACCTTCATAACTTTTGCATCCCAACTCCGATTTTGATGATTCAAGTTGCTACGGTTTCGTTTTTGAGAGATCTTCAAGGATCTAGAAAGAGTTTTGAAGTATATTGTATGATCCAAGAGTATTGGGTAGTGATTGAGGTAAGTTTCTCACTTTTCTCCATCTAAGAAGTTAGTGTTTTAGTGTTTTGGTGATTTTGGATGGTGTATGTTAGGAGAAACATATATAAGTGTTTGGGAATGATTATTTATGGTTAGAAACTTGTGGATCTAGGTTTTGAAAGATTTGGACTTGAAGATTTGGACTTCTTCAAATGAGCTTACGTTTGGGAAACTCTAGATTTTGCCTAATCTAGCAAGGTGAGTTCAAGTTGATTTGTGAAAACGTTGTACATGCCAAAATGTGTGTTTTAAAGTATTTGTGTGCTTTATGTGAAATTATCTCTTGTTGAGTTATTTGGTGGGTTTTGATTTAATCAAAGTGTTAAACTTTACATATCTTGTAAAACACCCACATTTGGGGATTTTGAGTGATTGAGGAATAAATCACGAGTAAAAGAGGTTTTGTTAAATTATTGCATAAGTGAAGAGGATTTGGTCAAAATACACTTTTAGTGTTTTTGTGATTATGCGATAACTATGATGTGTTACATTTTAAAGTGTGAACGTGTGGGTTGGGGATTTTGGTCAATCCCACCATATGAATGTTTTAAGAGTTATAAACCTTTCATTTTGGGGCCGATGGCCAATTAAGGAATTAAAAGAGTAAAGAGTTTGAGTAACGATGTATTTTGGTTTACGTAACCGTGTGAGTGACATGTATTTAACTAAATAATTATTTTGGCCTTTAAAGGCTTGATTATTACTCAAATGAGTCTTTTGAGTATTTGCCGGTTTTGGTAACTCGAGGTGGAGTCTTGGGTGTGTTATATGCTTAATTGCATTTTATTTGAATACTTGTCGGTTTAAGTGTTGGTCTTGTGTGTGAAGACCGTTTGATGATTTTGTATTCTTAGTACATTTGGGACTAATGAACCATGGTGAGTTATATGCATTGTTGAGTTATGAAAGAGTTACATATACGTGTACATGTAGATGCATATATGATTTGACTTCATTGGGAAGGTGGCAATGAAGGGGTTGTGAGATTATCATGCCTCGGAGCGTGTGTTGCATGATGTGAGTTAGATGCATTTAATTTGCATGAATTGATGTTGATAGACGATCATTAAATCTTTTGAGCAGAGGGCTCGGTTTTGGACTCTGTTGAGTCTCGAGGGCATTCGCCCGGTTTTAATAAGCTCGACGTGGGCTTGGGGTTTGAATTGCATTATATTTGATGTTTACATGATTTGAATGCATTAGTTATTCTTTTGGGGTCATGTATATATATATATATATATATATATATATATTTAAGTCGAGTAAGCTTGTTTCGGATGGTGGGTTTCCAAGGTAAAGATCCAGCAGGATTGAACTTGGTGGTTTGGACTAAAGACCTAGTATGGTTGATGTCTAAGATGGGCTAAAGACCTAGTATGGTTGATGCCGAAGATGGACTAAAGACCTAGTATGGTTGATGTCTAAGAGGGGCTAAAGACCTAGTATGGTTGATGTCGAAGATGGACTAAAGACCTAGTATGGTTGATGTCTAAAATGGACTAAAGACCTAGTATGGTTGATGTCTAAGATGGGCTAAAGATCTAGTATGATTGATGCCGAGGATTGACTAAAGACCTAGTATGGTTGATGTCATCTGTTTTCCACATCCAAGAAGCTTACTTGCATTTATTTAATTGTGGTTTAATTTATGTGTTTGCCACATTCGATGAGATCGGGTCTCCCCGTCACCGAAGGGTGTTGATTTCGGGTATTTTATTTATTCGCATTGTTGATGTTATATTATATGCATATGGATTGTTTTCCATGATTGATGGACGGATTTATGTTACATCCTTATTGGATGTTTTAACTATTGGAGTTTTATTCGCAGTGGCGATTATTTGAGAAATTATTACTAATTAACTCTTGATGTGAGTTTTGGATTTGAGTCCTTTGCAGAGAAACGATTTTCATTGGAAGCTTTCCTCTCAGAAATTGTTTGCGTTTGGAAAATGGGTTGTCGATGTCTTTTATACAAACCCTTTTAGAAAATCATTTATTAAGTTGAAGTTGTTGATTTATCAAATGATTTACTCATGATGTAAACTCTTGAACTCACTAAGCGTTAGCCTAACCTTTTTATTTGTCGTCATGTGCAACAGGTTCAGGTTGGGAATAGCTTTAGCTACACTGCGAATTTATGAGTGCTAGTAGAGTGCGCGGGAAGTGAGATGCTTAGCGAAGTTTTCCGCACTTTTGGGATTAGCAACTTTTATTTGGATTAAGTAACGCCCGCCTAGAGTTGTTAGCTGTTTAATTTGTGATGTTTAAAGTTTGAGGTATTTTCAAGGATGATATGTAGAAGTAACTTTATCATCTTTTAGTTTAATTTATTGAAATTAAAGTTAGTTGTTCATTCCAATTTTGAGGGTGTTACATTTAGTTCGTCAAATCGGTTTCGTATGCAACAATTCATCCGGTAAGCGATAACCGTGGTAAGAGTCGTCGCCATCACTTATTGGGGTAAGACTCTCGGTCCTTTCATTCGCTCTTGTCGGATAAGATGTTTGGTCCTTGCCATATCAATCCGGTAGGTTATGTGATTTGGTAAGCGTTTACCCGGATAAGTGTTTAGTAAACAACCCCTAAATCATTTTCTAAATTACTTGATTGTTTGCAATTGCAAACTGCATTTTTTTTATCCCAATTTGTTTTTGACAATTTGACGAAAGGATTAATGCCCAATCAAATTCGATTGTGTCTCCATCTTGTAACTTCAATCTGGGTTTCTCAAAAACAACATATTTGACATGTTAAATGTGTTGGTTTATTTTAATCGTTATATTCTGTTTTCGTACTATATTTTACATCTAAATTTTTTACTTCATTTTCATCATGAATATCTTACATAGAAGTTTTCTGAAAAGTACCGACCAACAATTGTCGGTGAGAGTGATGACTATTTACCCAGTTGGCGTTTATCTTATAAATTGTGACATACGATGCCGTTTTGAATAACTAAAATCTTACATTCTTAACGGGTAAACGACCCCTTAATGTTACAACTATTACACCTGTTTACCCAAACACTCTTCATTCTTATTATCGCTTTTGCCGGGTAAAATTGTCTACCCTTGCCAAATACACCCAGAAAGGTAAATGACCCGCACAATCACTCCGAATCATATTCGTTGCGCCGATAATTACAGTTACAGAAGGGTTTGTTATTATACAAATTCTACATAAAAGATTTGGTTTTTTTACTGATGATTAGAGAAGTTACTAACAACAATTCACATGAATAGTTATTTGAATCTAATTTAGGTACACATGTTACAAAGCATTTTGAAAGATTTTATAGCATTTTGAATAAATCGTAATGGATCTTTTATATCCCGTCGCATCACGCGGGTACATCGCTAGTCTGTATGTTATATGTATAATATTTAGATAAGAGGTCTTTGTGGATTACAAAAATATTTTTAGAGATTAAATTACATTCTTAGTCACTATAGAATACAAAGGACAAATTTTTGATACAAAATTGAGTAAAATGAGCAAAATATTTTTCATTTAATTGGACTTAACTGAAAAAGGTAATAGACGTTAATAGGAGGGACGAAAATTGTTGAAGGGTGTAAAACGTGAGGGACAAATATATTAAAACAAAGATGAGGACGGAAACCGTTGAGATAGACAAACGTCATGGACGAAAAGTGAACTTTACTCAAAAAGAAAAAAAAAACAAGATTAGGAAAAATGTAATTAAAAATAGTTGTAATTGATTTGTAAGATTTTGTTATTTTTTAGTTGAGGTCTTGAATTCAGTTATTTTGTTGTATATTTGTTTGTCTTTTTTTGTAACTGAAAGAAAGTAAAAAAATTGAATTGGTTGTCAGCAAGATTGGAATCCATGAGCTATAAAAAAAGTAGTGCTCCAAGTCTCCAACAATTCAACAACCTCACAGTTATATTTTAAGTTTTGTTTGAAAGATATATGATAAAGCGCTTAAAAATTAAGCGGGTGCACAAATTAAACCGATAAAAAAATTCCATTACGGTAGGACGATCGAGCGGGGGCCTTGCACCCCCTCCGTAAGTCCACCTCTGACCACTTATGAAATCATTATTTGAATCCAAATATTAATTATAACAAACATATATGAATAGCTTTAATGGGTTGGGTTCCGGGGAGAAATGACAAATTTGGTGAGAATCGTAAGAAGTGCTTATCAGTCGTTGGATGAAAAATGGACGAACATTAGGATGAGATGCACCGATATTAGATGCACAGAGATGCACCGAAGCAATTCCCTTTCAAGCCGCAATTCATGGAAGGCTATTTGATTAAAAGTGATCTAACGGTTTAAAAGCAATTCTCACACTTGTTACAAAAATAGCACTTCTCACATGATCGCTTGCCTAACTTTGATATCAACTATTAGAATAAAGTGGACGATGGGTGCGTGGTTGTCTTCATATAACATACATATTGATATCGTCTTAAAGAAGGTAGAAAGAAAGAGAAACTGTAAATTTTCATTAATAATAAATTATTTAAATAAAGATAAATTAAGAATGAATATAGAACATTTATTCTCGTAAAAATCTAATTTTTGAGGACTATTATCTACTTTTTTTAGGGGTGTTTACGGTTCGGTTTGACTCGGTTAGTAGGAAAAATGTGAACCGAACCACATGAGGCGGATACTTAGTTACCAGAACTGAACCCGAACCGCGGGCTGAACCAAACCAAACCGAACCGCAGTTCGGTTCACGGTTACCCGAATTTATCGGAAAATATTATTTGCAAGATAAAAATAATATCAAAATAGAAAATTTACACCAATTACATAAGAAATATATAAAAATAGTCCAAAAAGAATAAATTAAAATAAATTTTATTGTTTAAAAATATCTACTATTTATATACCCGGTTTTTCCGGTTTTCGATCTTTTTGGTTTCGAATCAAGGGGTTCGGCTAGATTTCTCGGTTTTCCGGGTTTTTTTAACATCCCTAATTTCTTCCTTGACGAAGACATGAAATGATTTAAACAATTCATTTATTTAAGAACAATTAAGGTTTTGTGAGGTCACATTTTTTAGTGTGGGGCACGACCTCGGACATATACACCACTAATTAAAAGGTAGGGCACGCTTTTTTTATAAGATATTCTTGTTGTTTAGGGAAAAAAGAATTCTTTTTCTTATTTACAAAAAATACTTATTTATTACTTTGAAATATTCGTAACTAAATTAAATGAAAAATATAGAGCAAATCATGACCTCTGATAAAAAACTAAAAAGTGCTACTTTTTCTAAAAGAATTTGGAACAAAAAATGTTGTATTTTCTATTATAAAAAAGAGTAATGCATAATACTTATTAGTAAGAGTCTATTTATTAATAATTATTTCTCTATTTTAAAATAAATATTCATAATAAGAACAACTTAAATTTTGGGCATTTATAATTATTATATCTTTAATCAACTAAAATATAAATTTATCCTTAATAATATATGTATCTCAACGTAAACATTTAGAGCATCTAGATCTTCAACAGATGTGCAATTTTTTTCTCAGAGTAAACAATTAAAACATCTCCAACAGATATGATATATTTATCTTCTCATATTTTTTTCTGTTTTAGAGAAGAATTTAGTGTAGTTGGAATAAATTTATCTCAAATTTCCGTAATTCTTAAAATAGCATAATTATTGGAGATACTCTTACAACTAAAAATGAATATTTATTTCAGTAACAATTAAAATATTATTGCATATTTTTTTTCCTGAGAAAATGAGGCAAAATGGGAAATTAAAACACTTATAGTTATTTTTTCAAAAATTTAGATATTTTAGATTTTATAAAAAAAACAATTGTTTTTGAAGTAATGAAGTATTTTATCTTATTGAAGAATTTGCCGGCCCGTTACAAACCGGAATGTTGAACGACGGTTGCAGGCCCAGCGGCCAGAAGCCGGTCCGGTTTTCTATTCCACATACAATAACTTTCTAATATCACACAATTTTAAGGGTTGTATTTGTAGGGACAAGATTTATTCATGAATTTCAGATATATTTAGAGATCATTTATTTTTTGCAGTATCAGTCATGGAAAAACTTCAAAAGAAACGGCAAACTGAAGAATACCCTGATAGCTCTCCATCTAGACGATATGTACTTGTACAGACAGGTAAATTATGTTGTTATTTTGGTTTTTATGCACAAGTTGTGTGCATATTGTAACACAGATGCATACCGTCCAAATAAAAGCTATCAGGATGTTCTTCAGTTTTCTGGTTGTTTTTTTTTGAGATTTTCTCCGACCCTGGTTACAATATTGTGTTATTGAATATTCATTATAAATAATATTCGTTATTATTAAATTTTATTTATCAGTGCTATATAAAATAAGTAGTTTTTAATTGTTCAAAATACTTAAAGATCTTAAAAAAAAACCTCTCTCTGTAATTCTATATCAATTAATATATATTTACAAAAATACATAATTAAATGACAACAAAATCATACATATAATAATTAAAAACTCTTTTATTGATTTAAATCATTACATAATATTTAAAACGAACCCATGTGAGACTTAAACTACATGTTTTAGGCCATCCGTACCCGGCTCGGGATGAGCTCGGGATGGGATGCGGGATGGGCGGGGTCGATGCGGGATGGGCTACGGCCCGGGCGGGGTTGGCGGGGCGGGATGGTATCCGGGGATGGGATCCCGATCCATCCCGAAGGTTTTTAAAAAAAAAAAAATTTAATTAAATTTTTAAAAAAATATATCCGTTGAACGGCTCTTTCTAAAAATAAAAAAAAAATTCTCAATTTAATCCCACTATATATTTAACCCTCAACCTCTTATTTCTCACACCTCTCAACCTCTTATTTCTCACACCTCTCAACCTCTTATTCTCTCAACCTCTTATTCTCTCAACCTCTTATTTCTCACACCTCTCAAACTCTCTCAAATTTTCTCAACCTCTATATATTAAACAATATGGATTCGCCACAACCCGGTTCACCATCATCCGTAGACACCGACGAGTTGTTGAATCTACAAAGGGAAATTTTTCGACATGCTGCACAATCGATGTATGGTAGCACCGCCTCATCGTCAACAAGAGAGAGGGCCGCAAACATTGAAAGAGGTCGAGTAACTGCAAACGAGCGGCTTATGCGGGACTACTTTGGCGTCAACCCGATTTATACACCGGATATGTTTAGGCGGCGGTTCAGGATGAGCAGACAACTATTCGAACGAATAGTTGAAGATTTAGAAGTAGGGTATCCGTATTTTAGACTTCGGTTTGACGGGTTAGGCAAACAAGGTTTTTCTCCGATACAAAAGTGTACTTCCGCTATTCGGCAATTGGCGTATGGAGTAGCTGCTGACGCACTTGACGAGTACATCCGTATGGGAGAGAAAACGTCACGAGATTGTCTGTACAAATTCTGCACAGGTATTATTGAACTGTATGGTCAAAAATATTTACGCAAGCCTACTTTTATTGATATTCAGAAGTTGTACGCCGCGCATGAAGCTAAACACGGATTTCCCGGCATGCTCGGCAGCATAGACTGTACTCATTGGGCGTGGGCAAATTGTCCGAATGCATGGCGAGGTCAATTCATGAGAGGTGATCATGAGCACCCGACAATCATGCTAGAAGCAGTGGCCTCTCAAGATCTATGGATCTGGCACGCATACTTTGGTGTTGCCGGTTCCAACAACGACATCAATGTTCTCAATCAGTCGCCCATCTTCAACGATGTATATGATGGAAAAGCACCCGACTGCCCTTTTGAGGTGAATGGAGCCACCTACAAGCATGGATATTATCTAACGGATGGGATATATCCGGAATGGGCTACTTTCGTAAAATCATTTACGTGCCCACAAGACTCTAAACGACAAAAGTTCAAGTCCGCGCAAGAATCCGCACGTAAAGATGTTGAACGAGCTTTTGGCGTGCTTAAACAACGTTGGCATATACTTCATAACCCGGCACGCGGATGGGAACCGGCAATATTGGGAAACATTATGTACGCTTGTGTCATATTACACAATATGATACTCGAAGACGAAAACCATGCTATTTGTGGTGACGTGGAAAACGACTTTTTCACGAATGATATCGAAAGCCAAATCAGTGAGACACAACGCGCGGCATATGTTCGAGAAGTCATAAACCGGGAAACTCATAATAACCTTCGGTCGGATTTGGTCGAACATATTTGGCGTATCCAAGTTCCCAACAATGACGACGAGTAGATTTTTAAATTTATTTTGTAATTTTTAATTTTTTAATGAATGATATGAATTTTAATTTTTATTATTTATCTTATTTTTATTTATTAAAAATATATATATAAATATTTTTATTTTGTTAAATAATTAAATGTATAAATAAAAGAATTAAAATAAATGAGGTGGCAAATGGGTTTGAGGGAATGGGGTACGGATGTTTAGGGATCGTGAAGAATGGAGTGAGGGATGGAAGAAAAGCTGATGTGGCGATGATGTGGAGGGGAATCATTGAAAGATTCCCCCATGGGGTACTGATGGCCTTAGGATGGATTTCATATTAGGCCATCAGTACCCCATCCCTCCTATCTGTGAAAGATTCCCTGCCACGTCAGCGCCACATCAGCTTTTCTTCCATCCCTCACCCCATCCCTCACGATCCCTAAACATCCGTACCCCATTCCCTCAAACCCCTTTGCCACCTCATTTATTTTAATTCTTTTATTTATACATTTAATTATTTAACAAAATAAAAATATTTATATATATATTTTTAATAAATAAAAATAAGATAAATAATAAAAATTAAAATTCATATCATTCATTAAAAAATTAAAAATTACAAAATAAATTTAAAAATCTACTCGTCGTCATTCCAATCATGATATTTTTTAATTTGCTCTTTTCTCTTTAGCGTAGCCATCAAAGCGCGGCCCGAAAGGTGATCATGCGGGGTTATGTAAAACTGGAAGTCTGCATCAAATCGTTTTGCTCGTTCGATTTCTCGTTCGTGTTCCAACCTTTGAAGTTCGACATCGAGTTTTTTCATTTTGTATTCAATTGCACCATCAAACTTGTCGTTGAACGTCGTCAACAACTGAGTAACACTTTCGTCCGTATTCGTCCCGGACGTATGAAAAATAAGTTGAGAGAATTTGAGAGAGTTTGAGAGGTGTGAGATTGAGAGAATTTGATAGTGTGAAAAATAAGAGGTTGAAAGATGTGAGAAATAAGAGGTTGAGAGGTGTGAGAAATAAGAGGTTGAGGGTTAAATATATAGTGGGATTAAATTTAGAAATTTTTTTTTTTTTAAGAAATAGCCGTTCAACGGTTGTTTTTTTAAAAAATTTAATTAAATTTTTTTTTTTTTATAAAACCCTCGGGAACCCAACCCCGCTCACCATCCCGCCCCGCTAGCCCATCCCGAGCCGTAGCGCCACCCCGCAGCCACCTCAGCCATCCCGAGCCCCTTCCCCGCTGGGGTACGGAAGGCCTTAGAATTATGATCATCATGCATATTACTAAATAAATCCCATTATTTAACTCTATTTCCAAAGTTGACCTTTTGTAACTTAAATTATGTCTTGACTTATTCTTTATCATAAAAAATTAATTATTATTACATTTTCATAATCCAAATATGGCATTACATTACATACCTTTGACTTATTCTTTATTATATTTCAGAAAGAAAAAAAAAGTTTAATCATAAAATTCAACACTTAATCTATTAATTTTTACAGAATTAAAAGTATGACGTTATTTTTAAAGGGTGGGTTCCGGTGAAAAATGTCAAATTTGGTGAGAAGTGTGAAAAGTGGTTATCAATCATTCGATCATAAATGGACGAAGATTATGATGAGATGCACTGTATCCATTCTATTTTAAGCCGTAATTCATGGGAGGATATTTGATTTAAAGTGATCAACGATTTAAAATTACTTCTCAAACTTTTCACAAAAAATGTCACTTCTCACATGATCTCGTACCTACCTTTCAAACCGAATTAAATGTTTATTTATAAGGGAAATTAATTAAAATGCCATAAGTTTGACTAACTGTTACCGAAATGTCATAAATTTTTTCCATTTTGCAAAAATGCCCCAAATACCCGCGATGGGAGCCCGTGATCGCGGGCAGTGGCATTTTTGTAATTTTTTTAGCCCGCGACCACGGGAGGAGCCCGCGGTGCATACGATTTCTTTTTTTTTTTTTTGTAGAATTTTGATTTTATATTTACACTTTCACCCATATACTTATTTACTAAATTTACTTTATACCTTTTACTTTCATAATTTAATTTTACATTTAACACATATAATCGTTTATTAACTAAAATACGTTAAAAATACGTTTTAATTTTAACAAGTTACACCATTATAATCGTCTCTTCGATACGTTCGAAATGAGCCCAATCTTGAATTTTTTTGGATTTATATATTTTAATATATATCATATAAACTACATAAAAATTATTTTTTATATTTAAAATTCATACCCTTATTGTTAATTATTTAATTTATGGTACTCTTATAGTTAAAATACATTTTATTTATTTTATTATCGATGGTCCAAGTGTAAGTATTAAAAATTGGCGGAGCCTTTGTGATGGACAGACATCGATCATTTTGTGCATACTCTGTAACTGCAAATACTTCAGTTCCAAACACACATGAATCATCGTTCGCCAAATACCCATTTTCACAATTCTTAAATGAGTCCAGTTGTAACACCCCGCTTACCACGACACAATATTGTCCGTTTTGCCCCACTGGCTCACGGCTTTGTTCTTGGCGACCTGGCGAGGACTTCCCAGGGGGTCACCCATCCTGGTACTACTCCCACCCAAGCACGCTTAACCACAGAGTTTCCAAGGAACCCGCATGCTTGTGGCCCCAAAACGCGTTGTGTCTGGTAAGGCCGAGGTTTACTAATATACCCAGCATCTCTCCTGTCCACGGCCGATGTGGGATATGCCTAAGGTGTTACACCCCCCCCCCCTTAGGGACTCATCGTCCTCGATGAGGTTTGCCCCACCATCCCGAACGGCACAGGAGTGGCTCTGATACCATTTGTAACACCCCGCTTACCACGACACAATATTGTCCGCTTTGCCCCACTGGCTCACGGCTTTGTTCTTGGCGACCTGGCGAGGACTTCCCAGGGGGTCACCCATCCTGGTACTACTCCCACCCAAGCACGCTTAACCACAGAGTTCCCAAAGAACCCGCATGCTTGTGGCCCCAAAACGCGTTGTGTCTGGTAAGGCCAAGGTTTACTAATATACCCAGCATCTCTCATGTCCACGGCCGATGTGGGATATGCCTAAGGTGTTACACCAGTGATACCAATTTGTCAAAACCCCATTTCATATTCTTCTCGTGAAAACCTTCTCCTATTGCCATTCACGATATCTATAAACACATTCAAATAATAATAATTAAAAACGATTTAATGAATTAGTTAATATTTGATTATTATGTTAATGCGATAGGAGTGCAAAACAAAATTGAAAATACGTTAAAAATAAATTTTTATGTAGTTTATATGATATATATTAAATCCAAAAAATTCAATGTTGAGCTCATTTCGAACGTATCGAAGAGACGATTATAATAGTGTAACTTGTTAAAAGTAAAACATATTTTTAACGTATTTTCGTTAATAAACGATTATATGTGTTAAATGCAAAATTTAAATTATGAAAGTAAAAGGTATAAAGTAAATTTAGTAAATAAGTATAGGGGTTAAAAGTGTAAATATCAAATCCAAATCACAATTTCGAATTGAATTTTACACTTTCAACCCCTATACTTATTTACTAAATTTACTTTATACCTTTTACTTTCATAATTTAAATTTTACATTTAACACATATAATCGTTTATTAACGAAAATATGTTAAAAAAATACGTTTTAATTTTAACAAGTTACACAATTATAATTGTCTCTTCGATACGTTCGAAATGAGCCAAATCTTGAATTTTTTTGGATTTATATATTTTAATATATATCATATAAACTATATAAAAAATTATTTTTAACGTATTTTCATTTTTGTTTTACACTCCTATCGCATTAACATAATAATCATATATTAACTAATTCATTAAATCGTTTTTAATTATTATTATTTGAATGTGTTTATAGATATCGTGAATGGCAATATGAGAAGGTTTCACGAGAAGAATATGAAATGGGGTTTTGATAAGTTGGTATCACTTGACTCATTTAAGAATTGTGAAAATGGGTATTTGACGAACGATGATTCATGTGTGTTTGGAACTGAAGTATTTGCAGTTACAGAGTATGCACAAAATGATCGATGTCTGTCCATCACAAAGGCTCCACCAATTTTTAATACTTACACTTGGACCATCGATAATAAAATAAATAAAACGTATTTTAACTATAAGAGTACCATAAATTAAATAATTAACAATAAGGGTATGAATTTTAAATATAAAAAATAATTTTTATGTAGTTTATATGATATATATTAAAATATATAAATCCAAAAAAATTCAAGATTGAGCTCATTTCGAACGTATCGAAGAAATGATTATAATGGTGTAACTTGTTAAAATTAAAACGTATTTTTTTAACGTATTTTAGTTAATAAACGATTATATGTGTTAAATGTAAAATTAAATTATAAAAGTAAAAGGTATAAAGTAAATTTAGTAAATAAGTATAGGGGGGTGAAAGTGTAAATATAAAATCAAAATTAAAAAAAAATCGTATGCACCGCGGGCTAAAAAAATTACAAAAATGCCACTGCCCGCGATCGCGGGCTCCCATCGCGGGTATTTGGGGCATTTTTGCAAAATGGAAAAAATTTATGGCATTTCGGTAACACTTTGTTTGACTTTTGGCATTTTAATTAATTTCCCTATTTATAAATACGTTTTTCCATATCCATCAAATAAAATGCATAAATTAATGGGAAATTAATTAAAGGGAAATTAATTAAAATACCCTAAGTCAAACCATCTTTTACTGAAATACCCAAAATCTCTCCCACTTTGCAAAAATATCCCAAAAATCAGCGATGGGAGCCCTCGATCGCGGGCCAGGGACCTTTTCTGACACTTTTTTAAACTTGCAGGGACCATTTTTGAAAAATGGAATCCCGCGATCGCGGACTCATCCCACGATGGGGTTATTTTTGTGACTTTTCAATTGCAAGGGACCATTTTTGAAAAATTCCAGGGACCATTTATGAAAATTTTGATATTTTGGCACTGTTCATTTAGTCCATTTTTACGAATTTAAAATGAAATGTTACACTTTCAACCCCTATACTTATTTACTAAATTTACTTTATACATTTTACTTTCATTATTTTAATTTTACATTTAACACATATAATCGTTTATTAACTAAAATACGTTAAAAAAATACGTTTTAATTTTAAAAAATTACACCATTATAATCGTCTCTTCGATATGTTCGAAATGAGCACAATCTTGAATTTTTTTGGATTTATATATTTTAATATATATCATATACAGTTATACACTACATAAAAAAAATATTTTTTATATTTAAAATTCATACCCTTATAGTTAATTATTTAATTTACGGTACATCTCTTTTTTTTTCAATTTTTTTTACACTCCTATCGCATTAACATAATAATCATATATTAACTAATTCATTAAATCGTTTTAAATTATTATTATTTGAATGTGTTTATAGATTTCGTCTGAAAAAGTTGCCTGCATGATTCCACTGAAAAAGTAACTGCAATATTCGTCTGCTCTTGAATAAAGGTCTTTCATTAGGCAGAAAATTAGTCTTTAAGTAGTCAAACATAGCTAATTAATGAGAATTTAGATCAGATTTATATGGTACTATCAAATGCAAGTTTCTATAATATAGATATTGTTCTACATTACATGATACCAATTTTTGCATCATATGAATCACTTCCAGACAACAAGAACCAATACCCCAATAATCAAGAAATAAATGCTTGTTCATCCAATAATCTATGTATTAGGATTATCGCAAGTTTCATAAACCTACTTACTAGGTGTTGGAAATATGGGTTTTACTAAACTTTGGACGCATTTAAATTTATATATATGTGTTATATATAACTAACTTTTAGTAGGTTTATGTTCTTCTATATGAGATCTTCGAAATGATATATAATGCGTCCAAAATAGAGTATGTGTGAAAGAGATATCGATACTCAAAGTTGAGTAAATGGATGAAATTAGCAAAAACCAAATGAAGTAAACAGTAAGTCAATCACAATACTTTAACAAAATAAGTTAATACTAAAAATAACAATTATTTAATGTTACATAAACAACCTAACTTTGATTTATTTGACAATGGGCATAAATGGACTCCGCCATATGTATGCGAAATGCCTTGGCCTCGGCCTCGGTCTGGTCAGGGTGTACAAATACCACATCGTTATTTATCAAGATGCTGGCATTACGACATACCCAGACACCGCAATCCGCATTCATCCCGGCCTGCTGGGGTGTATTCTTGGCGAACTTATGGCGAAAGAGCTCTGACCTATCGCGACGCCTCGTGTCCTTGACCCGACAAAAGAAGTCAAATAGCACATCTTTAAACCTTCTCATCTGGTCTTCCAATTGGTCTCTGAAGAGATTGGCACTATCGCTGTCATATATGGTCATGGTCATAGCGTCAAGCTCAAACACTCCAAGCAGCCAATGTTTGGGATGAATGCATATTGGGATGTACACCTGAAATATTACAATATTAGACAACTTAGTTAGCAACAAAACAACTTAAATAAAATAAGAGTAAAACGATTTACATACCACATCGAGGAGAGCCCAAGAAACCCCTTCCACGCCGTTGCATGAGTTGGCCACGGAGGCGGGACCTTGATGGGGGAGCACCAGGTAGGCAAAGAAAATATTATACATTATGGTCCACCTGGTGTCTGTTCCACGATGTCTTTGCAACAGCGAGACCCAACAATCGATGTGCTATACATAAAAAATAGATGATTAGACATGTAATATAAACATATTTGATTATATGACTATAGTTAAACTTCATACTAACCACATCCTGTAACTCAGACTCCAAAGGGTCATCCGCCAGCAATACATGGAAAAAGCGGGGGGTGATTTCCAGGCTCAAGTAAGGGACGAATATCATGGGGGAGAGGTGACCAGTCCGACACATCCTCAATATTTCCGATGCCGGTTGAGGCTCCGGTGAAGGGACCTTTCCCTTTTTCTTTCCTCCCTTCTTTCCCCCCGCTTTCTTTGCTTGTTTTTTAGCGGCCGGTGGTGTCGTAGATCCTTGTTGGCCAAACGGGTGACGAAACCATTGTGAAATTGATCGCGACCGCTTTTGAGGGAGCGGGGTCACCTGTGGTGGTGGATCTACAACATCCATCGAGTCATCGTCAGGCTCCGAGAAGTGCTCCGAGAAGTGATCCTGGATAATAGGAGACCCCGTCTGAAAATTACGTTACTCAATGTTTTAAGTACAATTTAGGAAATGTTCACAATTAAACCAAAACTACCAAAATAACTTACAGTACGCATTTCCGGCCTGTAATAGTCATCGGCCGAACAGCCAAAGATGTTTGTGATTGCTGTGGTGGCGAACGACGGCATGTGCTGTGCCCCCGACATCCCGGCCTGCGTGACATTGATCATTAAAATAGTTACAAAATTAGGATTATCGATATATAACTATAATGGTTACTCAGTGTCACTAACACTCTCCGGGATAGTCGAATATGATGTGGTGGCGAACGGCGGCGGCATCTGCGAGGTGTATGCCCCCGACATCCCGGCCTGCGTGACATTGATCATTAAAATAGTTACAAAATTAGGAACAAACATATAACTATAATGGTTACTCAGTGTCACTTACACTCTCCGGGATAGTAGAATAGGATGTGGTGGTGAACGGCGTTTGGGACATCCCGGCCTGCGTGACATTGATCATTATAAGAGTTACAAACTTAGGAACAAACATATAACTATAATGGTTACTCAATGTCACTTACATTTTCAGGGAATGACGGATGGGATGTGGTGGCAAACGTCGCCTGTGCCCCCTGTCCGAACGGAGCGGGGATCGGTGTCGTACTCGACAGCTAAAACAAATTTAGAACGTAATATTAATATACAAACTAAATAAATGTGGCCAACAAATTAAGTTAAACACTAACATTGACAGCGCTAAACTGTCTGTAGACTTCCTCCAGATAGTGTACACGTGTCTCTAGCGGCCCGTGGACGTAGTCCCACAGGACTTCATGTGAGCCACGCTGTGGCTCGTAGGAAGGGGCCGCCTGATATGGATTGTAGGAGGAGGAAGGGGGCGCCTGGTAGGAGGAGGAAGGGGGCGGCTGGTAGGAGGAGGAACGGGGCGGCTGGTATCCACCGGAAGGGGGCATGTCGTCGTCTTCCTCATCTTCGGAAGTAGGGGGACGTCGAGCCCTTTCCGCCTCTGCGTCAATAAAGGCCACGCTGTCTCTGTACCAATCTGTGCCCATCTCGTCGACACTAGGCACAAGGCGATCGGTGGGCAAGAGTGGCTGCTAAATATATGATAAAACATAAAAGAAATTAATAAGCGGGACTAACGTATGCAAATTGTAAACATAGTAAAAGAACTTACATTTCTAGAAGCTTTGAAGAACTCAATCCAAAGCGACCTACTTAGGGTAACACGCTTGTCCCAACGGGTTCCCCTAAGTACTCGATCGTCGCGCTTGACGAAATATCGGATTGATGCGGGAAACACCTCCAAGATCCATATCTGGAATTAGACAAGAAGAGCAAGTACGTAAAAAGAAAAGCCAAACAGTTTGTATGTATTATTAACAATTGTTATACTACGTATCTAACCTTGAAGGCGTATGTAAAACCACAAAGATTCATCTTTGCATGTCGATCGGCGCGTCTGCCTATGGCTCGGTGCAGATTAGAGTAGCAATGTGTCCAGATATGGCTACCCCACGGGTAGCTGTTAAACAGCTCAAGGTCCTCGACGGCCCTAAGGACCGTCGATGAAGCATGCTGGCTATACTCACGGCCCAGGAAGCCCATATCCACGATCACCACCAAGCATACACGGACAGCATCGTCGTCGGTTAGGGCACTAAGGCCCTCTTTCATCTTTTCCCGGGCTGCCTTCAGCTTCAAACGAGATGCTGAAATGCCGAAAACCCTAGGAACGAAGGAGCAGTCTTCTAAGGGAGGAAGGGGGGGAGCCTCTCCAAAACGTAGTCCTATAATTAGACAGAACTCCCGACGCCCAAAATGCAATTGAGAGCCGAAGAAATCAAAATGCATCTCCTCCGGCTCAGCGTTGGCGTCCTCGACCTCCAACTGTAGAAACATGTGTACTAGCGTAGGGTCGCCACCAGAGTAAGACACATCCATCCATGGCCCGAACGGTGTCCCTCTATAGATGGTCTCAAGGGTATCTGCGCGATCACCTAATCCCCTAAACAGCGCTCCTAATTCCTCGATGTATGAAACTTTGCACCTTACCGTCAAGTCGATGTTAAAGAAATCCTTCTACATAGTCATTCACAGATGTTATAGTTAGTGTTATATATAGATGCTGCAGTTTATTTTATTTTATATAGATGTTGCGGTTTATTTTATTTCAACGTATAATATTGTTATATATAGATAAAGTGCGGTTTATTTTATTTCAACGTATCATATTGTTATATATAGATAAAGTGCGGTGGTATTTTATTTCAACGTATAATAGTGTTATATATAGATAAAGTGTGGTGGTATTTTATTTCAACGTATAATAGTGTTATATATAGATAAAGTGCGGTGGTATTTTATTTCAACTTATCATATTGTTATATATAGATAAAGTGCGGTGGTATTTTATTTCAACGTATAATAGTGTTATATATAGATAAAGTGCGGTTTATTTTATTTCAACGTATCATATTGTTATATATAGATAAAGTGTGGTTTATTTTATTTCAACGTATAATAGTGTTATATATAGATAAAGTGCGGTTGTATTTTATTTCAACGTATAATAGTGTTATACATAGATAAAGTGCGGTTGTATTTTATTTCAACGTATAATAGTGTTATATATAGATAAAGTGCGGTTGTATTTTATTTCAACGTATAATAGTGTTATATAAAGATAAAGTGCGGTTGTATTTTATTTCAACGTATAATAGTGTTATACATAGATAAAGTGCGGTTGTATTTTATTTCAACGTATAATAGTGTTATATATAGATAAAGTGCGATTTATTTTATTTCAACGTATAATAGTGTTATATATAGATAAAGTGCGGTTTATTTTATTTCAACGTATAATAGTGTTATATAAAGATAAAGTGCGGTTGTATTTTATTTCAACGTATAATAGTGTTATACATAGATAAAGTGCGGTTTATTTTATTTCAACGTATAATAGTGTTAATATAGATAAAGTGCGGTTTATTTTATTTCAACGTATAATAGTGTTATATATAGATAAAGTGCGGTTTATTTTATTTCAACGTATCATATTGTTATATATAGATAAAGTGCGGTTGTATTTTATTTCAACGTATAATAGTGTTATATAAAGATAAAGTGCGGTTGTATTTTATTTCAACGTATAATAGTGTTATACATAGATAAAGTGCGGTTTATTTTATTTCAACATATAATAGTGTTATATATAGATAAAGTGCGGTTTATTTTATTTCAACGTATAATAGTGTTATATATAGATAAAGTGTGGTTTATTTTATTTCAACGTATCATATTGTTATATAGAGATAAAGTGCGGTTTAGGGACCCTAGTTGTCATTCTTAAAAGTTTAGGACCTAATTGGCATTCTTAAAAGTTTAGGGACCTAAGTTGTCATTCTTAAAACCGTAGGGACCTAAGTTGTCATTCTTAACATTTTTTTATAAAAAACACATATTTAACAATTTTTTTATAAAATGTGTTTTTTTATAAAAAATTGTTAAGAGTGTGTTTTTATAAAAAAAATTGTTAAAAATGTGTTTTTTTATAAAAAATTGTTAAGAGTGTGTTTTTATAAAAAAGTTGTTATAGTTTTATGGTTTTATGTTTGAATGTGATATTTGTATGTTATAATGTGTATGTTGTTATAGTGTGTTTTTTCATATTAAAATTGTTAAAATTGTGTTTTTTTTTATAAAAACACACCCTTAACAATTTTTTATAAAAACACACTCTTAACAAAATTTTTTATAAAAAAACATGTTTTTATAAAAAATTGTTAAGGGTGTGTTTTTATAAAAAAATTGTTAAGAGTGTGTTTTTATAAAATAAAAACAATGTTAACAATTTTTTTTATAAAAACACACTCTTAACAATTTTTTTATAAAAAAACACTCTTAACAATTTTTATATGAAAAAACACACTATAACAACATACACATTATAACATACAAATATCACATTCAAACATAAAACCATAAAACTATAACAATTTTTTTATAAAAACACACTCTTAACAATTTTTTATAAAAAAACACATTTTAACATTTTTTTATAAAAACTGTTTTTATAAAAAAAAATTAAACATTTTTTATAGAAAAAACACATTATAAAAACCATAAAACTATAACAATTTTTTATAAAAACACACTATTAAACATTTTTTATAAAAAAACTGTTTTTATAAAAAATTGTTAAGGGTGTGTTTTTATAAAAAAATTGTTAAGAGTGTGTTTTTATAAAAAAAACACATTGTTAACAATTTTTTTATAAAAAAACACTCTTAACAATTTTTATATGAAAAAACACACTATAACAACATACACATTATAACATACAAATATCACATTCAAACATAAAACCATACATATCATGTTAAACATAGAACATATTCAAACATAAGTTATAAACACTATAGCAACCTACAAATCATATATCTTAACTTAAAATAACATACAAAAAATAACAAATAACATAAGGAAAACATACCAAAGAGGTAATACGAGACATCTTCACAAAACCCGAACGCGTATTCCACACGACAAAATTGAGAGAGTGGGAGAAAATTGAGAGAGTTTGATTAAAAATTGAGAGAGTGATTAAAAAAATTGAGAGTGGCCGTGTCTTGGTCCCCCCCCCTCTTATATAGTGCGGCCGAAGAAACAATTAGGGTTTAGGGTTCGTCAAAGGGATTTTAGGGTTAACCCTGTGCCGACACGTGGCACAGGAGCCCGCGATCGCGGGAGGTCAAAGAAAGTCAATCGCGGGCAGGGACCAAAAATGCACACGCGGGCATTCTTGAGGGGGGAAAGCTGTACCGCGGGTATTCTTGAGGGACCAACGCGGGCAAAGTGGGCAAACTTTGGTGACACGTGTAGCCCGCGATCGCGGGGGTCAATGAGTCAAACGCGGGCAGGGACCAAAACTGCACACGCGGGCATTCTTGAGGGGGGAAAGCTGGACCGCGGGCATTCTTGAGGGACCAACGCGGGCAAAGTGGGTAAACATTGGTGACACGTGGCCTGGAGCCCGCGATCGCGGGCTCCATCGCGGATTTTTAGGGTATTTTTGCAAAATGGAAGAGATTTTTGGTATTTCAGTAAAAGATGGTCAAACTTAGGGTATTTTAATTAATTTCCCTAAATTAATTAATAATAATCCCAGAAAATTAGGGATTTCCCCAATTTCTCTTTCAAAATCCGATTTTCTCTCCTCACCATTTTGAGGTTTTCTTTATTTCCCATGACCAAAACAAAGAACTACAAGTGGAGCCTTTCTTTTGTTTTTATTTATATTTTATTTATTTATTTATTATTTAATCTAAATTTTCCCTTTTGTCTCTTGTTTATGTTTGCCACTATCATCTTTTTCTTGGTTTCAAATTCAAGATTTCTCAAACACCCATTTGGAGAAAGTTTCAAAAAACTCAACTTTAATCTACCCTTTTCACCCACTTAGCTTCTGAGACATTTCCCTAATTTTCTTTATATATATAAATAAAGAAAAATATATTTTTCTTTATTTATATATATAAAGAACCCAGTTTCTTGTTCTTTCTTTTCTTGAAGAAACCACAAATCCAATTTCTTGATCATCCAAGATCAATCATAATTCATGGTCTCTTCCACATTTTGATTTATTTGTGCAACACCCATCAATCCATCTTTGATTAGTCCTTTAATTCCATACAAATTATGTTCATAACCCAAAGAAAGATCGGTTTACCGTTCGAAATCCATCCCGAAATATCGATTTTAAGGCCAAGTATTCATGCCAGAAGAGCAAATATTGTTGTAAAGTTTCAAGATCTGTATGGGTTTACAGTAGAAGGCAATGTTGATGATGTGAATATATTGAATGAGGTGAGAGAAAAGGTGAGGGAACAGGGTAAGGTATGGTGGGCAATGGAAGCTAGCAAAGGTGCAAATTGGTATCTACAAACATATGTATCTTTTGATGCATCTTTTGTTGCCCTTAAATCATCTCTTCGGTTTTCGGTTTTGGTGAATGCGATCGCGCTCAAGAAGCTAATCAGAAAGGGTATACCTCCGGCTTTAAGGCCGAAGGTATGGTTTTCGTTATCCGGGGCCGCCAAAAAGAAATCTACGGTCCCGGATAGCTATTATAATGATCTTCTTGTAGCCGTGGCGGATAAAGTCACACCGGCCACAAAACAGATTGATCATGTGAGTTTTATTATATGCTTTGTTTTGAATCATATATTTTGTTAATGTTTGATCTAATTATCTACATTGTGAACTACAATTTGAATGTGACCAACTTTTAGAATGTAATATTTGAGCAAAAGGTTGATTACTGGTAACTTTCACCGGCCCCACATGAAACTGGTTCTCTAGAACCACATGTGAAGAGACATTTCAGAGCTGACTCAACAATCAACATAATTCAAAATTGAACATATTGTGTAATATTATTGAGGAAGGAGGTGTTTAGGTGCATTTGGTATGATTAGATCTTTTGATTGAAGATGGGATCTACAAAATGGCAAATTAATGCAAATTTTTTTGTTAAAAAGGATCGGTTTAAACGAAGTATTTTACATTTTCGGGCTGATTTATTTCGTTTTGTTTGCAGGATTTGCCGCGGACCTTTCCTGGTCATCCGTGGTTGGACACCCCTGAGGGTCATGCTGCAGTGAGACGCGTTCTTGTAGGGTATTCTTTTCGTGACTCGGACGTTGGTTATTGTCAGGTTGGTTTCTTTTGGTTCTTGTGATTACGGGTTAGATGTCTAAGGGCCTGTTTGTTAGCAGCTTAATGAGCTTAATGGGACACATAGCTTATTCATCCAGCTATACATGACTGTTTGGTAGTGGCTTAATGATATAGAAAGTGGCTTATTTATTAAGCTTTTAGGAGGGAGCTTTATGCAGAAAGCCAAGTTTTGTCCAAACGAGTCTCTCCCAATTAAAAAACATGGTCCTTCCTTTCATCCATGAAAACACCCTCCCAAACAAAAACCTTTCCAATCTATACAGACAGATTAATCCACACAGACAACTTTATTCATACAGGACTTGATGAAAAACCAACCAAACAGCCCCTTAAGTCCATGTTTGATAAATTATTTGAAATTATCTGTTAGCGGATAAACTAGTTGTTAGAGCATCCCAATGGTTGGAGGTTTTTCCAAAAAAGAGGGACTCACAAGCAAACAAAGTTACAAAACAGTCTTTTTGATAGCTTACACGCAAAAAGAGTGGGTTAATTTGTAGAAGATTCTATAATAAGCTTAGATGGTCAGAAGGCTCTATAAAAACCCTCTATTGTGGATGCTCTTAGTTGAAAAGTTAGCTGTTAACATCGATAAACGAGTCAGGTTTGGTAAAGATTAATGTAAAATGATCTAAAATGACATGTTAGAAAAATTAATTGGAGAGGTAACTAAAAAAAGTGGAAAAGGTAACTAAAACTTATTGAAACGTTGTTTGAAGTAGTTTTTTGAAAAGTTATATCACGGCTTATCAAATAAGCCTTTTCAATAAATAAATAAAAACTAGCTTATGATTGTCAAGCATGGCCTTAATTATACCGTCCAATATATTTGTAACGAAAATGTTGTCGATGCAGGGTTTAAACTATGTGGCCGCGATGTTGTTACTTGTTATGAGAACCGAAGAAGAAGCTTTCTGGATGTTAGCGGTTTTGCTCGAAAACGTGTTGGTTAGCGATTGTTACACAGATAATCTATCGGGATGCCATGTCGAACAACGAGTGTTCAAAGATTTGTTATCAAAAAAATGCCCTCGGTATTTTTCGTTCTCTCTCGTAATCACGATCATGTTTGTACATTTTCAACTAATGGGGTTCCAAAAATGCAGGTTGTCGGCTCATTTAGAAGCTATGGGGTTTGATATCTCGCTTGTAGCCACCGAGTGGTTTCTTTGCCTCTTTTCCAAGAGCTTGCCTTCCGAGGTTAAACACCTTCACGTTTCTCGTAGTCTGTACCCAAAACCCGACACTTGCGTGATCTTTCTCTAATTGTTTTGGATGTGTGAAACTTATGCAGACGACTATGCGGGTTTGGGATGTTCTGTTTTACGAAGGAGCGCAAGTTTTGTTCAACGTAGCACTGGCTATTTTCAAGGTGACGATTCTTTGGTTGTTTAGGATGTGTTCAATATGCAGGTCAGGATAGAACAGTATAAAAGACTTGTTGTCCCATGTTTGATACCACATAAAACAGGTTATGAGTGGGACAAAAATGTATTTTCTCTATTCTGTCTCATCAAAATAAATGAAACAAAAATCAGAAAAATAAGATATGATTGAAAAATTACTAAGCTACTCGGATCAAATTAAAACCTTAAAACCTTCAGAAACCAGTTCTATCATATCCAATCCTGTCCAGTCCTATCCGTATAGATGTTGCAAATGTTGTAAAATGATGGGGGTAATGATATTGTTGCAGATGAAGGAAGAAGAGTTGTTGATGACACATTATGTTGGTGATGCAATCAAGTTAATACAAAATACAACCCATCATCTATTTGATCCCGATGATTTGTTAACTGTAAGTTCTTATATGAAACAACACTGTATATACAGTTAAATATTGGTTTGTAGGTTTTTAACGAGTATTGGGTTTGTATTTGATATGAACTCTATATATGTATACATTCTTCTTGTATTCTTACCCTTTTTTCATTCATTAATGAATGCAGGTCGCCTTCGATAAAATCAGCTTTATGACAACCAATTTATCGAAGCAAAGGAAAAAGCAAGAAACGGCGGTCATGGCAGAACTCGACCAGAGGCTAAGACGACTAAATACGAGTAAACTTAGCATCTAAGTGGCACACTGTACCAAACCAAACGAGCCCAGTACATCTCACCCTGAGGTGGGGTCTGAAGGGTAAGTTGGTAAATACAATATACGTTAAAATGATGTCTTACGCTTGTTGAGGGCTAGAAAAGGGGCCCGATGGTCGTTTTTTTTGTGTGTTTCTAGGAGAGAATCGGGTGTTGCAAATGTATGAGAGTTCGCAGGCGTAAAAATGCTAACTTTCAAGTTTCGAACTGCAATATTGGCTGTAAAAACGTATTTTTCGAGTAGATATATCTAACGTGGGAATATGATTATATTCGTCAATAACGGATATTAACATCAATTGTTTAAATCAAATATAAAAAAGAAAAAAAACTATTCTAACGGTTACCGACGATCAGGAGGCATGGTACCTGGTGGCCAAATGTCGGGCTCACTTGTAAAATCGGGTTTATTATAGGTTGGATAAATCGGGTAACCATAGGCGTAGTTTTCACTCTGAGGCTGATTACCCGTTTGAGTATACCAAAAACCAACACTTGGGTTTGGATACTCGGGTGGGTCGACCCGTGGATAATGTTCGGGTTGGGTTGGGTGGATGAATGGCGGGCTGAGTATTGGTCCGGATCGGGAGTTTGTTGAGGATGTTACTGGACTCGACACATCCATGTCGCTTGACGTATCCATGTCGACCATTTCATCAGTGGCCGGTGGCGGCGGCGGTGGTGGTGGTGGTGATCCGCCAATAGGTGCTTCTGGGACATCATCCAAGATGGTGGAGATTTGGTTTTCTTCCATTAGGTAGTTCGAGACAACTCTTTCACCTCTTTCGTGTTGATTTTGCTTTACGTGACTATGCTTTTCGGCTACCGCCTGGTGCTTGGCGGTCCAGTCAGGGCGGCTCCAGAGGGAGAGTGGTGGTGAGACCATGTTCCAATCATCTAACGGCTGGTCTTGAGCGTTGATTGAGCCAGGTAGGTAAAACGACTAGAAGGAGCAAAAAAATAAGTAAATAACCAATGGGTAATAACTAAATAGTTCTTAGGCCATGTTTCGCAACAAACAGCTAACAGCTAGCTTATCAGTTGTCAGCTAACTTATCAGTTATCAGCCATTTTGCTAAACATTAACATCTAGCTAGAGTCGTGATTAAAACCTTGCCGGAGAGCATTTCCTCTTCCTCCCAAATTAAATCATATGGAGACCTTTTCTGGTCAAGCCTGTTATACCAACACAAATGAGAGTTGATTCAAAAGTAAATACCAATTAAACAACAAAATGCAAGAAAAAAAACGCCGATTTTTTACGTACCTTTTGGTTTCTCTTGGAGCAATAAGGATAAGGAGCTTGGGTTTGAACTTGAGAGCATGGTCGATAAATTTGTTCGCTAAAGATGCTTGGACCCCAAACGGAGGGTTTAGCCCCATAACCTTTTGAGGAAGTAACCATTAGATAAACCAAACAAACACAGTATATCCCACCTGGCGCTAGCAGTGGGCCCAGGAGGGGTAAGATGTATGCAGACCTTACCTCTAGCATAAAAGTACCTGGCTTGTGAAAAGTGTGTGAAAGAGAGAAAAATGCATATAAGATAAATTTTCGAGTATCGTACCAGATTAGAACCATCGGGTAGTGCGTCTAGAGGGACCGTAAACCAATCTCTCTGTTCAAAATTGAAGTTTTTCTGAACAAAAATGCAAATGGATTTGATGAATGAAGATAAGTTTAGTAGAGGTATAAGCATATAGGACATTATTTACACAAATTAACAGAAAAGTTACACTACTTTTGGTGTGATCAGATCGTAGTTCTTGAACGAGCATTTCTTTCCCATACTGTCGAACTTTTCTTTCATGAAGCAACTGAAATCATTCGAACCACAGCAAAAGTCCACTATCTAATAACAGAATATCCGAAGTTAATAAGCATACGAACAGGAAACTGCAGTCTGTAAGTTGATGCATACATACATACATATATATATATATATACCTTGGTAAACAGTTCATGTGGACGGTATGCACATGTGTATACAAGTAATTTGTAACATGCACACGTGCATAAAAACCAAAAAACAGCTTCAATTACTTGTATGCACATGTGAATACCATCCGTAAAGTATAGTACTACAAGTAAATAAGAGATTTGCTGAATATATATCTGACTTAGTGAAGTGACTCGAAATTTCTTACCATATCACCGTCTTCCACATACCAATGAAGTCTATCAACTATCTGCATATACAAATGAAAAGTTTATCTCCAAGAACATTGATCATTTCATTATCCTTCAATCCATCAATATCGATTTGGGAATAAATAGAAAGATATAATTAATAACCATTTGTGTTCCCAAATGCGACAACTGACCATCAAGGGGGTTATATAACTAGCTCGATTTACAAAAAGGGACAAAGATCTCACCTCCTTAAGTTTGTCTTCCTTTGTAAAATGGCGCCCAAAAGACGTATAGCGTGCTCCATGGAGAAAAGGGGCAAGATAGACCTGTAGCTTTCTCTGCACATCGACAACAAAATTGTCTTTAAACCAAACCAAACCAACCCAGTAAATCCCATGAAGACCCCCGACTTGTGCAAGAGTGTAAGCAAACAGGTCAAAGAAACAAAAATATAAGAAACAGTAAAGAAACTATAATAAACGAGATCTTTAGTCATACCTTCCATCTGATGAGCTGATTGAGAACGTTTGGTTCACAAACAGCTTTTGCATCTTCAACGCTACCACCATCATCCAATTTCTTTAAGGCTGTTCGTACAGCCTGTGAAGGTAAAACGTACCCAAAAGTTCGTGAGTTTAAATAATATTTAACTATAGTGTCCTTAGGGTGCGTTTGGTATGCAGGGAGTAGACAAGACTAGATGGGCGAGCGTTAGGTAGGCAGGTTGACATGGGTAGTTTAGTAATTTTGACAGATTTACGTTCCATCTATTATTTTAGTTTAATAATATTTATACACAAAACTCACACACACTCACCTTTGGTGAGACTTGAATCCCTAACCTCCAGGAAGGTTGGGATACCGGTCAAAGGAGGATTGTTTATCTTCTTTTTTTTCCATTAAGCCATGTATGGGCTAAGTTGTCTGTCTGGATTGAGGGACGAGAGACCGAAGAGTTTGGGGGAGGCAAAATGAGAGCGTTAGATTATTTCTGATGCATTTCTGGCTTTAAATTATCTGAGGTCCTGGCTTATTCCATATAGCCATTTTGGCTTAATGGCTTAACGATTAAGCAGCATAGACCATTAAGCTCATTAAGCTGTAAGTAAATAACCCCTAAATGTTGCTCCAAACGTAGGACAACAAGTTTCTTGTTACGTCTTATTATCTCATCGTACATACCAAACGCACCCTTACAAATTTATCATGTACATCGGTTCGTGTGCCACCTTTACAGAAGCCTCCACCTTTCCAATCGTAATCGTCTTATCTAATCCCGTCTGTGGGGTATATGTTTTGTGAGTACGCCTCCCTTTCTTCTCCTTCATGAATTCATCGAAATCAATTGAAGATGACGCATCTTTCATCAATTGTAAAATCCTATACACCAAAATAGTAAAATTTAATATGATGACCCTTAAATGGCAAAAATAATAGAAAGCATTACAACATACGATGATACGAAATAAGTACATGTTAGCTTAAATTAGCCCCTAATTTAATTGAATGTTTTATAAAGAATTATTGTGTAGGCTTTATTATTGTATTTGGGCTTTTTAGCTAGTTGTATGGGCTTAG
Source organism: Saussurea involucrata (assembly GCA_033807775.1). Taxonomy (NCBI): domain Eukaryota; kingdom Viridiplantae; phylum Streptophyta; class Magnoliopsida; order Asterales; family Asteraceae; genus Saussurea; species Saussurea involucrata. The sequence continues at coordinate 128,896,165 of CM066324.1, read as the reverse complement.
CCCTTTTTACCTTGTATTTGGGCCCTATAAATAGGTGCTTAGGGTTTGTTTTCTTATTAGGTCATTTTGAAGTAACACACAAAAAACACACACCGACTAATTCACATGAGAGTCATATTATTGTAAAGTGGGGTGTTCTTCATAATTTCCCATCCATATTGAATCAATCAAAGCATATGAGATGAGTTCTTGAATATTATGTTCTTAATCTTCATCTTATCTCTATTTATATATGGAATTTCTTCTATTGTTTGCTGGAAATGGGATCAACAATACCTTTTTTGCGTATCAGTATCTAACGAAGGAGGTGTAGTCGTTGTTATCTTCTTCACTGGCTTAGAACTAAAACGTTCTTCTCTCTCCATATCTCTGTGTGTCGGCTTCTTTCGGGCTGCGGTAAAAGGGTATTCCGAATTTCTAGAAGTGGATACGTTCTTTTCATTCATACGGGAAGACTTGGGTTTCTTCTCAAATGCAGTATCGTGAAAAGTAACTGAGTTAGACCGCCTCTCAACCATTTGTGGCGTATTTTCGATCTCACTTACTTGTAGATTTCCGAAGGCCTTGCTCCTTTCTACCTTCGTCATCGTTGTTCTACTTCCATCTTGATTCCTTTTTCGTACCATATAAGGAAATAAAAGATGATCCCGTTTCGGTGTCAATAGGCTTGGAAGGATCTTGTGCTTCCTGGCAATGTAATGTTTGATTATTCGATTCACATGTGCATGATATTATGCAGTTGGAGAAGGTTCAAACGAGAACCATAAATATTTTGAGAACTTAGGAACTAAGAACCAACTATTCATGTTTTATTCAAGATGAATGTCGTGATAGATATGATGAAATGCAAGATATTAATGATGAATGTTATTCATGATAATTTAGGGTTATTCATTGTGAATAATACATGAAATAGTTGGTTCTGAGGTTCTCAAAAAAATGAAGAAGCATGATCTCTTACAAACAATATATGAGGATGCGATTTGGCAAGATATTGTCCCATGCTCTTTGCAGGACAGTTCCGTCAGCACTACACTCGAAAGAAATTTTCCTGAAAAATATTATTAACGCCCAAAAATAGGGACGCCCGATTAATGTCAGATTCTTCTCGAGACATAAAATATGGGTCATTTAGGTATATAACCTTAAATGAGATTCTAATTATATCCTTGACCTCCTGGCCTATTAGAAGAAAATATGGCTTTAAACTCATTAGAAGGTCGTGGATTTAATTAAAATCTCGTTTAAGGTTATATACCTAAATATAACCCATAAAATACATACCAAAAGGGTCATTGGCCCAATGGTACCCCTGTATATAAATATTATATATTTCCAAACAAAAATACATGGAAGATATCGTAATTACATGGGTAAACATTTGCGATGATATGCCCTTGGGCAGCGCCTACAGACTGCAAATTGCAAATCGTGTACCTCTTTATCTTCTCCGCCATTACAACGATGACATTTATGGATTGGGCAAGTGAATGAATCTCCCGCAGCTATTCGACTCTCGAGTTTCTTGGCCAGGGTTTCATCAAATGGACAAAGCAACTTTGCAACGCATTCGGGATGATAAAAATGCCCACAAGTTGCGGAAACACAAGGGAAGACCTAAGATGAAAATTTTAACATAAAAAAAAATACTAAGGGTATTTCAGCCAAAAACACATAATGATATTGTACTTGTTTTTTGGTTGATTATAACTTAGAACCTCAGTGGCAGAACATTTATCGGAGGAGCCCAACTTTCCACAAACGAAGCATTGATGTTTCTGGTGTTTGCAGTTATCACAAAGAAAAGTCGCAATTGCCTGCATACACGAGTTAGAGATAGTTTTGCTCAAAATAAGCGAACATGATTGAAATGAAAAGATATATAGAACATAAACAAGATCATACCTCGTATTGACTTGCAGCCGCAAAACCGAGAGACTCACAAGAAGTGTCGACCCCTGCTTCTATTGTTGGATGAAAAGATCGTAGACATTGTCCTTCGCAACTGCGCACATTTGGAGAAATGGCGTAAAGTAACAAAAAAGACATTCATAAATATTAATACATGTTGGCACACAGTACAAAAACTTGTTGTCTCATGTTTGGTGCCACAAATTAGTTAAGGACAGGGCAGGACTAAGTGGGACAAAAATGCATAGTTTGGTCAATTACTAAACTACCCGTGTTGAATTAAAACCTTAAACCTAGGAAACTATACGACGATATTAGTGTTCATATGAAGGAATATATGCATACGGGAGAACATCGCCACCATTGTCGCAAAATGCACAAACGGAATCAAACAGAAGTTCAGCTTCTTCATCCAAATCTTCTTCACTTTCTGTATCACCTTCATGAACTATGAACTTCAACTTTTTCGAAGTCGTTGGATTCTCCTTTAATGCACAACAAAAACAGACAAAAAGATAAACAAAACTTGCTTTAAAAGGGGTAAATCCCAATGAGAAATAGATTCAAAGATATTGGTATTGACCTCATGAAGAGTTTCTCTTCTCCTAGGATTCTCAATCTCCAAAAGAAATGTTTCCAGATACTGTCATATATATAAACACACATATATATATATATAGGGGGAAAACAACAAAAATGCTAAAAGTGAAAAACCAATCTTAAGGTATGATTCAGGTTGTTTTTTCAGTGTTTTTGTGTTTCATTTCAAATATCAAACATATTTATGAAAAGTATGTTACAAACATCAAACCTTAGAATTGGCTAAATCCTTGTCATTAGCCACAGCATTTCGAATCAACTCCACGTGAGCAGAGAGATACTGCTCGAGAGGCCCAACCAAATCATACGAGCTGCAAAAAAAACAACGTTAAGCAACACAAAATGTGAGGTCCAAACAACAAATTTGCAAACAAAATCCAATCAAATTACAGAATACAAAAACCTCAAAGTTTTCTGCAAATGACTCAAAATTGCATCTCCAGTTGCCTCTAAATTCTTCTTCGCAAAATGAAGACAATGAACCACGATCAAAACAGGTTTGATGACGTCTTCGTAGCTATTTTCGGGTTTATGAAGCATTATCCATGTTTTCCCCTTGGAAAGCACGTAAACTTGAGGCAATACATCAGAAAGTTCCAATTTCCAACCATTCACTTGCTTGTGGACATTTTGAAGACCTCCGTCTGAAGTTCCGAGCAGATAAACCGCCGGAGAATCGTCGTTTTCGTTCACGGTGACGTCGTGATCAGAGGAATGGAGTGGTAAGTTGGAAAACGAAATGAGAGCATTGTTGTGGTCTAGAAACCTGTAGGTTGTGACATAATCGGGAACGATTTCGCCTTCTTCATCGGAAGATGCCATGAAGAAACCCTAGAAACTCGAGAAGATTCTCTGAGTTTGAAGAAAAAAGATGATGGTGGTGTTGTTTACTGCAGGTGGTCTGTAGCTATAAGTCTATATAAGGTGGTGTTCAGTGTTCTTTCTTTTCCAATGGAAAAATACAAAATGGGTAAACTCGAGTTTAAATAAGGGAAATTAATTAAAATACCTCAAGTTTGACCAACTGTTATCGAAATACCCTAAAATTTTTCCATTTTGCAAAAATGCCCTAAATACCCGCGATCGCGGGCTAGGGCTGACGTGGCACGTACTATGGGTACAAATGCCCCGCGAAGCCCCTCAACTTTGGCCGCGGTGCACTTTTGGTCCCTGCCCGCGATCGCAGCCCGCGATGGACCAAAATTTACAGTTTTGGTCCCTGAAAATTTACAGTTTTGGTCCCTGAAAATTTACACTTTTGGTCCCTGTACTTAGACGAATCTTGCATGCTTTTACTGTTTTTTTCCACAATTATTGTACTTTGAAGACCGATTTGTGGTTGAAATTCATTTGCATGTTTGAGATTTCATCCATAAATATCAGTAATATGCAATTCACAATTCACACTTGTTCTTGCTTTCTTTCTTGATTTCTCTCTTGCTTTCTTTCTTTGAATTGCTTTCTCTCTTGATTTCTCTTCTCTCATTTCATCCACAAATGGCATCGTCATCAAACCCTAAGTCTACTCCTGAAAAAATGCCACCTCAAATCGAGGTCGCCATAGCAAAAAAGGAAAAGGAGATAGATGAACTAACAGAAGAGTGGAAAAAAATTATGGACAGGAAGGCAGTCCATTTGAGAAAGATCGAAGAGGAAGACAGGGAGATCAAAAGGATGAAAGGGGATATAAAAGCTAGGGAGGCTCGTGTTCGTCGAGAACAAGAAGCAATTCACCATATTCTGCAAGACTTTGCAATTATTCAAGCGAAGGTAAACGAGAAGCAAGCTTGGATTGATGAAACTAAATCAATTTTTAAGTAGGTGGTGGTTGTTTTAGTTGTTTTGTATTTTTTTCTTGTTTTGTATTTTTTTTCTTGTTTTGTATTTTTTACTGTGTTGTTGTTTTGTATTTTTTGTTGTTGTTAATTTCTCTGAAAAGTAGTTTTTAAGCCGCTGAACCACGGTTAGGTTGGATACATCATGCAAGGTCAAGTCAGATGTTACCTCATTCGTGGGCCTACTCCTCTTGTAGAATATATGACAACCCTCAACTCATTTGCTAAAGTGTGTGCGGGTTGTGGTACACAATGGCCATACGTGGTTGCAAAAGCAGAAGCCGTTGAAGAAGGGTCAGAAAGATTGAAGATGAAGAGCATGTTGGATGAAATACAAACTAGCTGTGTTATCAATGTTTATTTAAAGCATATGTATGTGTGTATATATCTAATATGAATATATTTATCATTTACAAACTAGCTGTGTTATCAATGTTCATTTAGAAGCATATGTATGTGTGTATATATATCATTTACAAATCAGTGTTTAGATCAACAGTATCATATGTGTTTGTTCCAACAAAAATGTCAAGAAATGATCATTTCCAGATCTTACAGATAAAGGTCTCCTTTTTTAAGTCTTCTTCTTCTTCGTATATACATAATATATATATATATATATATATATATATATATATATATATATATATATATATCTAAAAAGCTAGAAACCTGCTTCCATTCTTGCTACTAATCTTTCTTGCTATATAAACAGACATGTGTACGCAGAGTTAACATTCACTGCCATGGTAACAATCAACCTTTCTTCTTTCTTTCGCTTATCATATCAAACTCCTATTTTCTTTATGTGTGTAAATATATAATACGAATATATATATCATTTACAAACTAGCTGTGTTATCAATGTTCATTTAGAAGCATATGTATGTGTGTATATATATCATTTACAAATCAGTGTTTAGATCAACAGTATCATATGGGTTTGTTCCATATGGTTCAAGCTGTGACGGGCCCAGGGTATGACTGACAGAATGTCTCCTTGGCACGGTTGAAGGGGCGGGATTTGGACACTCTCCACGAGTGTGTCCTACGCATTGGCACCGAGTACATCTTCGTTGTATCGAACTTTCACCACGTGATGGACGTCGGTCGTTCTTTCTCGGTCTCCCGGCCCTGTTCTTATCCATTAAAGGTGGATAGCATGGTGGAAGCGGGTCGGGTGGATACACCCATGCTGCAGGGGGTCCAGCTGGATTTATTACCTCCACGTATGTTTTCCGGTAATATTCGGACGTGAAGAAAGGTACAGCCAAGTCGCTGCAATCTGTACGACCCATATATGTTGTTGCAGCGATGGCATGGCCGCACGGTAACCCAGATTTATCCCATTCGCGACACGAACAAAGGTGGTCTTCCATATTCACAATCGCGTGAATATAGTCATCATGCACCTCGTACTTCCCATACCCGATTGCTCTTACCGGCTATGTCGCCGCACGACGCGCCCTGTACTGAACGATATTCTCCGTCGTTGGTGTGAGTGCATTTTGCATCTCAGCTCCTTTTAGGCGTCGAATTTGGTACCACTCTTGTTGAAAGGCCCGAAAGTAGTCCATAAGATTAACAATCGGACATCTATGCGCAAAACGGGAGAGTGCATTCACAGACTCTGCACTATTCGAGGTCAGAATGTCATACCGTTGTCCAGGAAAATGGGCCGCGGACCACCTCTCCGGTCCAGCATCGTCAAAGACTTTGGCTGCTTCCTTGACATTGTATCGTAGCATATTCATGTACTTGTTAAACTCCCGATCCGTATATGCTCTGCATGCCGCCCAATAGACATCCTTGTAGGTGGTAATACGTTTGTCCTTGGATTTGGCGTTCATCTCCAAATGTCGACAGCATATGGCGTGAGGGGCGTTTGGGTACATGGCAGAGATTGCGACGCTTATGGAAGGAGCCCTGTCAGACATAAACACCAACCCTTGCGGGTCTCCGATAGCTTGTCTCAACATGGACATAAACCAAGTCCACTCGTCCCCGGTTTCAGACTTGCCTACGCCGAAAGCTACTGGAACGATGGAGTTATCCCCGTCCATGGCAACCGCCAGGAACATCATACCCAAGTAACGGCCCTTTAAATGGGCTGCGTCTATTATCAGGACACGACGTAGATTTGCCAGAAATGTGTGGATCTGCAAAAACATAGGTTAAAATGTTATAGTTTATAATGTGTAAATGTTATAGTTTATAATGTGTAAACATATGACGTGTTAAAATACGTACCACGGGTCCAAGGGCCACGAAGCACATCTCAAACCGTCCACGTGAATCGGTCCGTAGCTGCGTGACAGTACCAGGGTTCTGCAGCTGCAAATTATATAAATATGTCGGGAGTCGTTCATACGACTCCTCGAACGTGCCTCTCACCATAAACAGTGCATGGCAGCGCGCACGCCACGCTTGGTGGTAATCAATCGTGACGCCGAACTGCCGGTGAACGTCGTGGACGATGTCCTTTGGACGCAATGACCTGCTAACATCAAGAAATTTGTTTTTCAGGATCGCACCCAAAGTCTTTTTGCCGGCTTGTTTGTGGTGGGGATTAAGTTGCGTCCTCGTACAAGTGTGTACGTCGTGCAACTTTCTAATCATTATCGCCCCTCCTTTGGGACCCGTGTGAATCGCGTACAACCTCCACTCACACTTTTCTCTAGCACATTCAACTACGTATTTGCTTTTGTCAGATGCCCGCACGCGACTTTGGAAACCCTCTTCCAAGAACTTGAGTCCGATCTGACTTGCTAAGAGATCCTTCGAATCGAATATCTGACCTGCTGTTAAACTTTCACTGCGAATATAAGGTGTAGGTTTGTAGGTTTGTGTCTGGGTATGGGAGTCTGGAAGAATAGGGGGCATATCAAAAAAGTCATTTATCTGACTACATGATTTTCTACTAGGGGTATATTCTTCGTGATCATCATTATCGGTGTCTGATCTGTCTATTTCAGAATTACCCGTTCTAAAAACGTGGGTTTCGTCATCAGCAACTCCAGCAGTACGCCATTCGTGTGGTTGTGGTGGTTGTTGTTGTTGAGAATCAGGCTGCTCTATTTGGAGGTCTTCGCCGTCGTCACCCTCGTCGTCACCGTCGTCGTCACCGTCAGATACGCCGAGATACACAAAGAGTAATGGGGGTCTTTCTGAATCGACTGCAAGGTGCAGAAAAGTAGAGATATCCCCATCGTTGGATAAATCCACAAATGACCCATCGCCATTTTTAAACACTAACTTGCAAACATCAGAAGAGTTGATTCCACATTTTTGCATGACGTATGCAACAAACTTCTGATAAGTATAGTTTACTGACACTTTTACACCATGCTTAGATTTATAAGCAAAATTCCACTCATTGTTATCTTGCACCCATTCACCATCAAAATAGAAATATAGCTTAGATTTTGCAACAGATGAACTCATTTTTTCAGTAGTATCTCAAACACAAAATATTGCAGAAAGAAATATTGCAACAATGAAATCGTTGTGTGGGGATTATGGCTTGCATTTTACGTCTATTTATCAATGAAACAACCAACATATCAGAAAACCAATCTCTCATTTCATCCACAAACTGGTATTCCAAAAACATTGATTTAACATTGATTCAAACATGCAAATGAATTTCAACCACAAATCGGTCTTTAAAGTGCAATAATTGTGGAAAAAAGCAGTAAAAACATGCAAAATTCGTCTAAGTTTAGGGGCTGAAAGTGTAAATTTTCAGGGGCTGAAAGTGTAAATTTTCAGGGGCTGAAAGTGTAAATTTCAGGGACCAAAAGTGTAAAATTCGGGCCATCGCGGGCTGCGATCGCGGGCAGGGACCAAAAGTGCACCGCAGCCAAAGTTGAGGGGCTTCGCGGGGCATTTGGGGCCAAAATACGTGCCACGTCACCGTATCCCGCGATCGCGAGACCTCATCGCGGGTATTTTGGGTATTTTTGCAAAATTGAAAAAATTTAGGGTATTTTGGTAACTCAATGTTTGACTTAGGGTATTTTAAATAATTTCCCTTTAAATAAAGCATGACAATAATGAATAACTTTATTCAAATATAGGAATAGTATTCTTTTTTTAAATATCTTTATAAAATATACACTAAACCTTAGACCATCCACAACAACAATTGCAAATGTGTCATGTAGGATTTCTAATTTAGAAATTATGGTGATTGTGAGTGTGATTGCTAAATTAGAAATTGGGTTTTGGTAATTGCAAATGTTAAATCAGCACTTTTTGCTGATGTGGCAGTGAATAGTATATGAAATTGTAGGGAATAATTTCTAAATTAGAAATTGTTTTATGTCAAATCATGTTTTTTGATGTTTTGTAGAGAATATTTAATTGTAGTTTTGTAGAGAGTATTTTATTATAGTTATTTAATTAATAAAATATTTCATATTAAATTATAGTAAAGAGTAATTAATTGTAATTTTGTTGTTATTTGATTAAAATATAGTTTTTTTTATGAGATGTCACTTTAGAAACTGGATGCAATTTCATTGTTGTGGATGATAATTGCAAATGAATTGCAAAGCTGATGTGGCGCTGATGTGGCACATTAGAAATTGGTGTGTAATTTCATTGTTGTGGATGCCCTTAGAATAAAGGAAAATTAATTAAAATACTCATTATTTGACTTTGACTTGCAAAAATACCCACAATCTCGACCGGTTTACAAAAATACCCACAATCTCGACCGGTTTACAAAAATACCCAAAAATCCGCGATTGGACCCGTGATCGCGAACCAGGGAAAAGTTTGAAAAAATGTCCGACGATTTGGAGACACGTCATCCGCCGCACACACAATTTCATATAAATTGATTTGAAATTTACACTTTATACCCCTATAATTATTTACTTAGTTTACTTTATACCTTTTACTTTCCTAATTTTAGTTTTACACCTTCATCATATTAACACATATAATCGTTTATTAACTAAAATACGTTAAAAAATACGTTTTAATTTTAACAAGTTACACCATTGTAATCGTCTCTTCGATACCTTCGAAATGAGCCTAATATTGAATATTTTTTTATTTAATTATTTTATTATATATCATATATACTACATAAAAATATTTTTAATATTTACAATTCATACCCTTATAGTTAATTATTTAATTTATGGTACATCTCTTATTTTTTTCAATTTGGTTTTACACTCTCATAAAGTAAATTAACTAAATAAGTATAAGGATGTAAAATGTAACATTTAAAATAAAAAAATAAAAATGGAGGACAATGTGTGTATCTATCGCGGGCCACATGGGCCTGGTCCGCGATCGCGGGCCCTATTGCGAGATCACGAGGTATTTGGGCAAAATCGGAGAGAGAGAGAGAGAGGCAAAATCGGAGAGAGAGATGGAGAGAGGGCAGTAGTGTAACAAAAGGTCAAACTTAGGGTATTTTAATTAAGAGTAAATTACGAATTTGGTCCCTGGGGTTTGAAAAATGAAACGAAAATGGTCCCTACAATTTTTTTTATTCCAAATAAGGCCCTGCAGTTCTTATTTTCGTAACTATTTGGTCCCTAGCGCTAACTCCGTTACTCCATCCTCCATTAACCCCCATTTTAATGAGGGTAAAGTCGTCATTTCATGTTTCCCTCCCCTTTTAATAGACCATTGTCGTTTCGTTTTTCAAACCACAGGGACCAAATCCGTAATTTTCTCTAAAAAAATATATAGTCATCTTCTTCAATCATCTTCTATGTACATTAATCCTCAAACCAATAATCTGGTAAAAAACAAATCCAAACCTCAAATAAAAAACAAATTCAACCCCAAAGTGTTTCACCATTGATTCTGAGTGTGTTACAAGCTTTCAGAATCGAATTTTCAGGATTTGAGTTCATCTTGATCCAAAACCCTCAGTGATTTGATAATGACCCTCTCTTAAATACTTAGTGAAAATTGTAAGTAAACAATATGTATCAGAGTTTCACTATCGCTGATAAGTACTAAGATCTTACAGTACCGCTGATAGGAACTCTCGCTCTTTAAAACAAACATTCAGCGAAACTGTTCACCATAAAGCGCTGAGTCTGTTCAGTCCTTATGGTGATCGCTGATAAGTTAGTTGTTTACTTATGATCCCTGAAGACAAGTTTCACGTCAACAAAGGTTCTACGCTGAAGTCGAAGATCAAGCTCAAGAACTAGCGACAAGTCTCCTAATGAACTGATGCGGATCAGCGAAGACTCAGATTTGTCCACTCAACGTGAAGTATCAAGTACAAGACTTCAGCTATCGCTGAACTTTATCATCTACTGAATAGTAAATGATAATCGCTGAATCAACGAAAGCTGATCATGAAGTCCTCCGTACAAAGTACTTTTGTCTTAACCACCCTTGCACGCCTCCGTACGAATTGTCAGAAAAGAACCTCCGAATATCTGAAATCGTACAACCACTCTGATACTACACTGTTCATCCTTACGGCTACTAAGGTTGTCAACCAAGGTCAATGACATGCAACCAACCAGCTGATGACACGTGTAAAGTATATACTGACTTGCATTAAATGCATGCAGTATATAAAGAGATGAACTCACTTCATTTGAAGTAACTTGCTAACTCTGGACAAGTTCAAATCTCTCTCAAGATAGGATTTTATTAGTAATCTCCTTATCTTTCTTAGTGCAAGAAACCTTAGTGTTCCAACTTGTTTAGATTTAGGTTTATCCTTAATCTTGTTTCCGCAACAAGCTGTAAATTGTTAATGATTTATCAATAAACAATTTAGAAAAGTAAAATAGTGTGTTTGTATTCAACCCCCCCCCCCCTTCTACAAATTTGTATAGGCCTTTCGGGACCAACATGTTCGTATTGAAAAATCGAGCAGACCTCAACTTTCAGATTTGAAAAACGACATTTTTGACTGATTTTGAGGTGTTGGAAGTTGACTCGCCAGAAAATCGCGAATCTGTCGGAAACTGCATTTTTCTCGCCGGAAAATCACGAATCTGCCGGAAAATCGCATGAACGTGGTTCTTGTACTCTTTCTGTCCTATCAAATCTGCTAATCGGGTTAACATCATTGGTTTTTGGTTGCATGATAGACGAAAATTTGTTGAAAGGCAAACACTCAAGCAATCAAAAATCAAAGGCAAACACTCAAACACCGAAATCAAAGTCTTCAAACCTCTGCAACTATATGCATATATGTATAAATATATACATATACGGATTTGGTCCCTGTGGTTTGTATAATTTAACTGAAAAAGGTTAACATATCGAAAACACTAAAATGCCCTTCACTTAACGGCTGAAGTTAACGCCCGTTAGCGCTAGGGACCAAATAGTTACGAAAATAAGAACTGCAGGGCCTTATTTGGAATAAAAAAATTGTAGGGACCATTTTCGTTTCATTTTTCAAACCCCAGGGACCAAATCCGTAATTTACTCTTTAATTAATTTCCCAATTTAAAATGAAAACAATTAAATATAACTTATTTTTCTTGTTTTATTGGAGTTCTTGCTAAAAACGATAAGAGAGAATTAGAAAAATATTCAAATTTATAGAAATCTAAAACTAAATATTTAATGCAAGAAATCAAAAAAGTGTCGGTTACCCTTATATGTGATTTCATTTAAGAAAGAGTAAACTACCATTTTCGTTCTCATGGTTGGTTGTTTATAACTATTTTCATCCCTTGTCTCTAAAAACTGCTTTTTTCATCCTTATGGTTTCTATTTTGTTTCCCTTTTCGTCCTTTAAGGCTAATGACATTAAAAAACTCTATTAAATAAAAGGGTAATTCAGTCTTTTAATTTTATTTTATTTTTGTATTTTATTATTTTACTCCAAAAAAAACCTACCCACGTGACTTCTTCCAAGCCCCAACCATCTTCCAAATCCATCCACCTCATCATCCCTAGGCATGGCAATTTGGCCCGACCCGCCCCGAAACCCGGTCCACCCGACCCGACCGGGGATTCCCCGCCAAACCGGGTACCGGGGCCGGGGATTTCCCATTTCAGAAAACTGGGGACGGGGCCGGGATGCCCATCCCCCGACCCGCCCCGGACCCGGTATATATATATATTAAAAAAATTATATATCTTATTAGTTATTATGGGTTTCGGGGGGTTGACCGGGGGAGGGTATCACAAACCGGGTCGGGGCCGGGGCCGAGGGAGTGTTTTACAAACCGGGGCCGGGGATGGAGATCCCCGCCCCATACCCGCCCCGTTGCCATGCCTAATCATCCCCAATGCCACAATCTCAACAGCCTTTTTTGTTCTTATCCTCGAGAACTATACCACCATCGCATCACCTTAAATCTCCAACCCCTGCCCTCTTTCGATTTCTCCAAATTCCAATTTAAAAAACTTAACTACAGTGAGTCTCTAATCTCAATGAGAAATCAAACCTCGACCTCTCACTTAAATCTCCACTCTTACCAATCCAACCTCTTGTTTTCCAGGTCTTCATGGGTTTCAGGTTTTAGTTTTGAAGAACTTGGAGGAAGCTTTTTAAATTTTATCTTGAATTATGAACTTTTCTTCTGAATATCTTTGTCAATATGAGTTTTGAACATCACCATAAAATATGGGTTAATTACTTACATCTAGATTTTGTTTGTTTGAATTGATTTAGGAATTTTGCTGATGTTTATCTTGATCTTAGAGGTGAAATCATAGGGGGTGATCCGTGATCGGAGAAGTTGCATTCACCGGAGATGGTGTGGAAAGACGGACGAATGGTATGTGTAAAAAATTAAATATTAAATAATGAACTAATATAAAAATAGAAGTAAAAGACTGAATTACCCTTTCATTTAAGATACTTTTTTAACCTCATTAGCCTCAAGGACGAAAAAGGAAATAAAAGAAAAACCATAAGGATGAAAAAAGCAGTTTTTAAAAATCAGGGACGAAAATAGTTATAAACAACAAACCACAGGGACGAAAATCGTAATTTACTCTTTAAGAAATATGTATTTTTTCCAAGGGATTTTAATTAATACATTGTGAATTAATTATTATGAGCGTAAAGGATATGTTTTGTCTGTTTATGTTTTTTAACATCCATTTTCTGAAATTCAACGGACTGTGTTTTTATGGTTGCATTTTTACCATGAGTTTAATCTTGCAACTACAGAGACCTAGGTTATTGATTTATTTAGAGATTATACTAAATAAAAAGTGCAAACACAATGGAGGCTGGAAGCGGAAGTTCGAACCAGCAGCAACACATCCCAAGAAGCAACCAGTTTCAAATCCACTGAGCGCCCTCTTATAGTTCTCTAAATATGTATTTACCTGCGTATGTGAAAAACGATTTTCGTCGAGAATGTAGAAGGGATTCGATAACCAGGGAAGTAAGAAGTCTTGCATATTTGAGGTAAAGCGATTAAAGAACAGAAATCAAAAGAAACCCTAAAATCGATCAAAGAAACCGTGAATGAATATTTCTGGTGGAGAGAGACGAACAAGATAGATGAAGCTAGAGATGAAATCTTGAGGAAGAGAGCCATAGAACATACCAGAAAAATGAGAGATGGAGAGGACAGATGCAACACCATTGCCATTACGATTCAGCAAAAGAGGTGGTTTTGAAACCAGGAACCGGTTGATGCGGACTCTTGCAGCTGGAATCCATCTTGAAAGTACAAAGGTGAAGCAAGGGAGAGGAAGAATCGTGGCGGAGGAGAGGAAGACGCAGAGATATGGAGGATTAGGGCTTAGAATCGTGATTTTGAATTTTGAAATTGGATCGGGGGAAAGTAAAAGTTGCAGTGCAAAAAGTGAAGCTTAACAAATATATCACTTGTACCTTATGCATTATTACATGTTTTTAAGAGTTTTTTGATTTTTATGCTTTAAAGACTTGTAGTTAGTGCTTTAAAATTTGTCTTTAAGACATTAGGTGTTTTTATGCTTTAAAGACTTGTACTTAGTGCTTTAAAATTTGTCTTTAAGACATTAGGTGTATATGCTTATATATGTAGTATATAGATATATAGATATATATATATATATATATATATATATATATATATACTATCTTATAAAGCATTTAGGATAAAAGTCTTAAAGTCTTAAAAACAACCTACAATGCTTAGTGCTTTAAAATTTGTCTTTAAGACATTAGGTGTATATGCTTATATATGTAGTATATAGATATATAGATATATATATATATATATATATATATATATATATATATATATATATATATCTATACTATCTTATAAAGCATTTAGGATAAAAGTCTTAAAGTCTTAAAAACAACCTACAATGCATAAAGTACTGCTTTTCTCTGCACAAAGTCTTAAAAACAACTAACAATGCATAAGTTACTGCCTTCTTACGCACAAAGTCTTAAAATTCAAATTGATCAGGTTCTATTTCCAACCTTTACGTCTTCTGCTCTCTCCCAATTTGACTGATTCTTAATCGACGATTCACAATCCAAAACTTGTTCTCTTGCTTTGGTTTGTCAAATTAGGGTTAGATTATGAGCAACGAAGTTTAAATTTATTAAATTGTTCAATCGTCGATTAAGAATAGTCACAATCGATTTTTTAGTTTTTCATATTCACAATCGATTAGGGTTAATTAGGGTTAACCTCTACGTCTTCTACTCATCTTTCTCCAAGTTCTCGATTTCTCCCTGGCTTCTACGTCACAACACCGTGTTCGATTTATGTCTTGATTCCTCTTTGTTTATGTTTGCTCGATATTGTATGTATTTGATAGACGGAGAAGACGTTTTTGAAGCAACCCAAAGTGTTTTTATGGGTGAGGAACAATCGATTTTTTAGTTCAATTTATTAAATTGTTCGAGCTTTTTCTTTATGGTGTTGTTGATTGTGTTTTAGGTCGAAGAGAAGTTGGAAAGGAAGACCCTACTATACTGTTGATTTTGGAATAGTGTTGGTCTTGGAAAGGAAGACCCTACTATACAGGTGCATTTGTGCAAAAGTTTGTTAACTTAGATTTCAGATCATACTTGAGATTTTTGAACTGGATGCACTTCACATGCCAGAGCCTGTTGTTTACTTGAGAATCTACTTATTAGGGTTTGTAATCATCTTCTTATTCCTTAGTCTTTTCACAATTTCACCAGATGCAAAGTGGCTTAGATTCTTCAATTTCATCTTTGTTTTAGACACTTTATATATGAAAACTTGCAGAAGTTTGTTATATCAAATAGCAAGATTTTCACAGGCGGTTTATTTTTCTTGATATGTTCTTGATTCCTTTTTTTTCTCTTCTTTTCAAACAGACTCAAAATCTTTGTCCCCATAGCATGCCTTGCTTTCACATTCATGGTGCCGGTCAATTGGACTAATCGGACTTTGGAGCAGTCTAAATTAACATACAATGAAATAGACAAGCTTTCAATATCCAACATTCCAACTGGATCAAACAGGTACACTGACTTTGCATTTCATCTTTAGTTTCTTCAAAAAAATTGTTGCATTTCATTTTTAGTTTCTCTTTATTTCTTTCATTTGCACTTAATGGTTCTTTTTTGTTAGGTAGGTAATAATGATAGGTTATATCTCATTGAACCTTGTGTGTGATGATCGGTTTAAAGTTGTTGCTTACTGATCATTGGAAGCATTCCCACCTTAAGTGTACAACCATGTATTTTTCTTGTATCTAAACCTCGACATTAAATATCGAGTGCAGGTTCATTACCCATATAGTCATGGCTTACGCCTTTACCTTTTGGACTTATTACATTTTGAAAAGAGAGTATGAGATAATTGCGTCAATGAAGCTGCATTTTATTGTATCAGGAGAAAGGCGGCCTGATCAATTTACTGTAAGATCACTTTTTTATTTATTTATTAAATGTAGTGTTAATAATTGAATATTGCTATCTTCTAAAACTCTTTGTTTTGCTTTCGAAGTTTTGATGATACAAAACTTTACTTCTTTATGCTTCAATTAGTACTTGAGGAAAACGTGTACACATTAATGGCTACAAATAAGAAAAAAGAAATTTAGTTTCTAAAATGAAAAAGAGTTCATATAAAATTTTGAATTTGAAACATGATAGTTTTTGTAGGTATGAATTATCAAAACTATGAACGTATGAACTCAAGTTCCTAACTTTTTTTTCTGTATGTTGAGTGTTTATGAATTATGATTTAAATATTATAAATTGTTGTTGACACAAACTTTGCACATTTGAGTTTCGCCTGCTGACATCCCGATTTCTTAGGTTCTCGTCAGAAATGTGCCACGAGACCCCGATGAGTCGGTCGATGAACTTGTGGAGCATTTTTTTCTTGTCAACCATCCAGATCATTACTTATCTCATCACGTTTCATCACCAATAATTCTATCGATATTTTTATTAATTTAATATATCGTTGATAATTCTGGGATCCATGTGCAGCTGACTAAACAATGTGCTAAGGTATCAGGAACAAGTTAACACATAAAAGATGTTTGTTATTCCCATTTCTTATATATAAGTTCATTGCACGTTGTTTATAACGCAAACTCACTCTAATTTGGTAAATGAGAAGAAAAAGAAGCATAATTGGCTTGACTATTATCAACTAAAGTATAATAGAAATAACCAGTCAAAAAGACCATCAATGAAGGTATTGTTTTATTTCATTTTAAGTCCGTATTTTTCCGCTTTTTGAAGGCAGTCTACATCTTGCAAAATTTCAAAACAAAACCAAATCAAACGGACCCCATTATATTAGCGGCATCTTGCAGGTTTTCATATTTCGCAATAAGCATTTCTTAGGATTTTTTTTCTTTTCTTAATGGAACAGACCGGTTATCTTGGCTTGTATGGGAAGAGGGTGGATGCTATCGATTATTATAAAGACGAGATTGAGAAACTAATGAAAGAAGTAAGTACCGAAAGCACACGTCCGCTGTGTTGTGTGTACTTTTTTGTTGTTATATCTAATTGTTTCGATTTATTAAATGCCAGATATGTAAAGAGAGGGAAAAGATTACTAAGAGCTCCAAGTACGTTATGACGGCCGCATTTGTTTCGTTTAAAACGCGATGGGGCCCTGATGTTTGTGCACAAACTGAACAATCCAGGAACCCAACTATTTGGTTAACGGATTGGGCTCTGGAGCCACGTGATGTTTATTGGGATAACCTCGCCATCCCATTCGTTTTACTCACAATTAGAAGACTTATAATTGTTGTGGCTTTTTTCTTCCTTACATTCTTCTTTGTGATCCCGATAGCATTTGTACAGTCGCTTGCAAATATTGATGGAATAGTAAAAGCGGCTCCTTTCTTGCATAGCTTTTTGGAAGTGTAAGTTATTTTCGTGTGATCCCAATCTTTCAAATATTATATATATACACACACAGGGGCGTTTTCCTTAGGAACCTAAAATTGATTAGGAACCCGGGAACCGCCCATAGCGTGACGGGTGGCATCAACAGGAATATGGATGGAATATGGATATGTTATTCATAATGAATGTTGTAACATATTCATCATGAATGTGTGTGATTCATGATGAATAACATGTCCATATTCATCATGAATGCGTTATAAGTTTTAGGTTTGGAGAAGCTCTTGCCTTTGTAAGTTAAAGTTTATTGTATGGACCTAATGTCTTTGTTATGGAAATGGCTTTTGATCTTAATGTTTTTAGAGGTTGAGAGCTCCTCTTCCATTTTTTTCTATCTCAATTCTCTTTGTGTGCAGGTAGGAGAATATTTGGGTGTATTCAAGGTTAGCATATATCTCTGAGGCTGCGTTTGGTTCGGCGGAATCCGACGGAATTGGACGGAATTGGAATGGTCAATTCCGTTGACCAAATTCCATTCCAATGTTTGGTTTGTCAAGAGATGGAATTGGATTCCTTGAATTCCATCAAAATATGGAATTGGCCATTCCTGCTGAAAACTCACGGAATTGAAATCCATTCCACCATATTTTACATAAATGACAATAATAACCCCCATTTAATTCTAAAAACCCTACTTTGCTTTCATTTCTATTCTGGTCGAGGGAAGAAGCCGCCATAGGCGATATCGATTTCATTTCAGTTCGCATCGCATTGCAAGAACATTTCAAGATCGAACAATAGCAATCGAAACATCAGGTATATTTCTTCTCCTCTTTACGATTTCTGCGTTTATCTGCGATTTTAGAGAACATCAGTGTGCAATCGATTTCTGCGATTTCGATTTCAGTGTGCGGTTTCGTTTATATGCGATTTCGATTTCATTTCAGTGTGCAATCGATTTCAGTTCTGTTGCGATTTCAGTGTGCAATCGATTTCAGTTCTGTTGCAATTTCAGTTCTGTTGCAATCGATTTCAGTTATTTTGGCATAATGCAATTGTTAGCAACACCTTCTGTTGTGATTGAGGTTTTTGGTGTGTTCTTTGAGTTTTGATTTACTTCTGCTACAGAACTGAAATCGATTTCAGTTATTTTGGCATAATGCGATTCCATTTGGTGTGTTGTTTGAGTTTTGGTTTGTGGTAAGACTTGATTGATGTTTAAATATTTTTGTAAAGAAATCTTTATTGCTGTATAACTTTTCAATCTTGTTGTATAACTTTTCAATTTTTGTAAAGACTTGATTGATTATTTTGTAGTATGTTTGTATTATTTCAGTCTTGCTGTATAATGGTTATGTGTTGCTGCTTTATTGTGGTTATTTATGTGTTAATGATTTATGTGTTTTGGGTTTTGTGTTATTGATTCGTTACTTGCTTCGTGTTACTTGAAACAGGAAATGGCCCGACTTAGTTTAGCAACATCACGTAAGATAACAAAAGATTCTGAATCTGTGATCACTTTCTGGAGCTTGAAGGAGGGACGACGTGAAAACTGGGTCCGTTTCATGTTGGAGACTTGATCGGTTGGTGGTGAAAACAATACTTTTGGTTGGAGTACACATGTTTGGTATATATTTTTTGGGTCCACTTTATGTTGGACCAATGACCGGTTTAGTTTAAAAACAATACTTTTGGTTTACGTTAGCCTACTTATCGGTCTATTCATGTGTATGAACAATATTTTTGGTACTTGTTGCTTTGATGTTATGATTCGGCAACTTCTAGCATGTGTATGAACAATATTTATATATGGGTAATGTAGTAACTTTGTGTGAATGATTTACACGTTTTACATTTATATACAATTTTATAAATGGTAAATCACATATTTTATTCCAATTAAATGTTAATTTTAAAATTGTTTATAAGAAGAAAAAAAATTAAATTTTAAGAAAGGGTATTTTTGTCATTTTTGACAATTCCATTCCGATTCCATTGCAAACCAAACAGACAGATTTCAAGATTACATTCCATTTCCTGTCAACCAAACAGTTGGTCAAACCTGAAAACATTTCATTCCAATTCCTTCCAGATTCCAATTCCTTTGACAGATTCCATTCCTACAGAAAACATTCTGCGAACCAAACGCAGCCTGAGTGTTTTAGTCTCCCTTCAATGTTGCAATTTGAATATCTTTTTTACTGGGATCTTATATGTAAGTTCTCTATGTTGCATTTGGTTTGTGGATCATGCTCTAATAAAAATATCTTGGTTTATGTTCTATTTATAGAAAA
Organism: Saussurea involucrata; assembly: GCA_033807775.1. Classification (NCBI taxonomy): domain Eukaryota; kingdom Viridiplantae; phylum Streptophyta; class Magnoliopsida; order Asterales; family Asteraceae; genus Saussurea; species Saussurea involucrata. The sequence continues at coordinate 128,876,258 of CM066324.1, read as the reverse complement.
GGCTTTTTATGTGCTTATTATAAGTTTTAACTATACTGGTTTGCTTGCAAAATTGAACGATTTATAACTTAGTTTTTTTTATCTTGTGGTGTTTAATCAATAATTACTGCATATGGTTAGTAATTCTAGATGTTAGGTGGATGAGATGCAGATAGTAGTAAGTGTGAGCCTTTGCACTTAGAAAGACTAGATGCTGATTGATATGGTTAGTAAGACTAGATGGTGATTGATATGCCAATTTTTTTTTGCTTGATTGCATATTCCATCTTGAATGCTTGGCTTTGCGCTGAAATTAATAGGCTTTTAGGGATGGTTTATTAAACACTTAGTTGGTACTGTGCTTTCGTTTTAGATCTATTTGTTTAACTGTCTACTTGAAGTTTCAACTGATTGTGTGTTTTTTATGGAATTTATAATATCAAACACAACTTGACAAAACCATGACTTAGGGCCCATTTGTCATACGCTTGCCTTGTAAGCGTCTACCAAGTTACGTTACCTTATCGTTTCTGATAATCTTACCTGGTAAGAGTAGTGCCAAGGACCGAGACTTTTACCCAATAAGTGATGTGATAATTGTTACCCAGTTAGTATTTACTAGGTAAATTGTTTACTCAGTTAGTGTTTACTAGGTAAATTGTTGCATACGATTGTAGAACGGACTAAAATCATACTCGACAAGGTACTGTGATCAAATTTGTCCATTTATGATTACCCAACGAATATCTGAAACCCGACATTGTTCTCAGAAGTCTTTTACACAACTTGCTTATAAGGAAAGTGGTAAGATTCGAGTCTTTTCGACTAATCACACTTGATGGATTCTGAAAAGACTTTGAGTATCATAGTATTTTGTTGTCTTTTTTCACAGATTTTCGCGAATGCAAGCCTGGCCATGCGGCTCAATTTCATCACCGACTTGGATTGGATGACTGCTTTATATTTACAGGCTGTTTAGCGGATGGCTTCGAATCTCTATGTATATATATTTTGACTTTAAATTTCTTTTGTTACTTATGTTGCCTTGGTTTTAAGTTTACTATGTTGTTACTCACATTGCTCATTACGTGTTTATTAAAAGTCTTCGAAGAAAATTATTCATTTGAAGTCATTCGGCTAATGTTGCTTTATAATATATTCTATTATCTAAGTTACTACCAACAAATCTATCAATCCTCTTGATTTACGTTCTCTTTTTTTTTGCCTACAAGTGATAGTATTGTAACCAAGCTTAGTGTACAATTTAAGATTTTGTCACTTGCATGATGTAAATTGGGTAGTATCCATATGCAACGCAAGTTCGAGATCCTAAGCTTGTTTATGGAGCTTAATATGCTTTAGCTTTAGCAGCTTAAATTGTTTATACAATTAAGTTGCATTATAGTATTTGATTATATTTTCCTTTCCATACAATTTTTTAGTGAATTCCAAAATTTGGTTATCGGTTTTTGTTGTTTGTCTTGATTAGTTTTAAAAACAAATTTGACAGGGGTTGATTTCAATCCCATGCAAGTAATTGTTTCTTACACCATTTATTTAAGTTGTTTCAATATAATGTAATAGCGTTAATCTAATGCGAGTACAAATATAGCAAGTTTTATGATATCTTTTATTTTTTTGATATTTTGAAATTGAGTAAATCATAATGAGCCTTTTAGATCCCGTCGCATTGCACGGGTACTCAACTAGTATATATATATATATATATATATATATATATATATATATATAGGAAGACTATTTTGCAACCCTTAAAAAGATTGCAACCTTTGCAACCACGATCTTAACCGTTCTTTACATCTTAAGATATTTTTGTTATATAAATTAAATATATAAATCGCAGGGGCATGTTAGTCTTTATGTAATAATTTTTTTTATTAATTCATTAATTGAAAATATAATGTTGAATCTTCTCCTAAAAACAAGTTAACCGATTGGTATCCTAATCATGGTATTTTTTTTCTTTTCTTTTTCAATTTGTTATTCAGTTTCCTTCATATCAATATATTTCATATTATACGTCTGTTTGAAATTTTTTCAACGAATTTCCAGTAGGGTTCAACAGCAACAGTGTTTAGTATGATGAAAGAATTGAATGAAGACAAAGGCAACAACAAGGTTGTTCAATATGGGTTAATCGAAGGAGACGCTGAAGAAGAAACCCCACCACCACCACCAACCATGAAGAAGAAACCCCACCACCACCACCACCACAACAACCGCCGCCGTCGCATCCTCCTCCTCCCTTTCATCCCCGCCGTCGCTGGATGTATTATGTTCTTCTTTGCCGTTTTATCGTTACATCGGTCGTTGTACATCGATTATAGTCGTCCTCTTCTTCTCTTTTTAGATCTGTTAATATCGCATCAGATCGGTGACATTTGTCGTATTAGATCGGAGATCGTCAATATCTCATATTGGTCTATGGTCTATGGTCGTTCTAGGTTTCAAGAATCCCAAATTCATGATTTCAGATTCAAGAATTTCCCAATCAAGAGTCCCAAATCCTTGATTTCGAATTCTTGATTCCAGATTCAAGAATCACAAATTCTTGATTCCAGATTCAAGAATCCCCAATCATTGTCTACTGTTGCAATGTTTACAGACAATGAAGTCTTTTGGGGGCATCCTAATTATAGTGGGGAGGAAGCAGTGGATTTGAAGTGGCCTGGAAGTTTTTATATGAATTCTTCGCAACCAGCTTCTATGCAGTATGATCCACATACACTGGATTTGAATATGTATATATAGGTGGGTTCAAACGAGAACGCTAACTATTTACGAGAATATGAGAACGGCCGCCCATGTACAAAATCACATGTGATTCACACCTGATCGCGCGACTTGCCGCCATGTACAAAATCACATGAGAAACAAGATGAAATAGAGAACTTGCAGCATCTTATGATACTAACAATTTTGATTTTATGTTTAGAGACTTACTCCATTGAAACACTTTTGTTTGCGGTCCAGGTATTGCGTGAAAAGTTGAGGTCTTCTATAATAACTTATGGACAATTGGATCTGTAAATTATTCGACTTACAAAACAAATATACAAGATCAAAACCACTTGGTTTGTCGCGTACGGGTAACGGGGTAAGGCTCAGGGGGGTGTATTAGACAACAGAAATTTAGAAAAAAATAGAGAATATGAATTCTCCATATTTAGAGAGTTACTATTCATTTCTCTATTATAGAGAGTAAAATAGATGGTTCATTGGAGAGGTTTTATAGAGTAAAATAGAGAGTTCATTGGAGATGGTCTTAATAACCACTGAACAGAGAATACCATTTGAATTTAAAAACATGGCTTACCATTACCAACTAATCCATAAGGCATCATGAAACTAGAAATTAAGGCTCTGAATGATCATGCTTCATGTAGATCAGATGCATGATCATTTAAAGGTAAGGTCGGGGCACTTTAAGTTTGTAGACTATAAACTATAAGGCTCAGCCTCGAGTGAATAAGTAGAATAATTACCGAAAGAAGTTCATTAAGCTAAAGAAAACCATATATATTAATTATTAAATGGATAGAAAACAAATGATGATCATGCTGCACTAGAACCTTACCTAGTAACTTTTCATTTAACATTAAACATGCAATAAAAGCATCACACTCAACAACAATTAGCCGAGAGGAGATCCACTTCATATAATAAGCTGATCGAGAAGACACTTGTAGGAATGATGAGTCGAGGCTTATGTGAATTTGTAGCATAAGATGGATTCTACAGCGGCAACGGACTGTTTCATGTTTGTTCTTCTGCGGCTTCAACAATGAGACGAATCAGTTTTATGAATACAAACAATCCAAGATTCAAACCAATATTATCAAGTTTCAAATAACAAGGCAAATGAATAGTGGCATTACTGTAAGTTAGTTCGATAGAATCGTATACAAATATGAATGTAAGAGTCGTGTTTTTGAATATGTAGCTTAAACGGATTCTACAAATAAAATTGGAAGAGAATCCATCTTAAGCTACAAATTTAAAAACAAGAGTGTGTTGAAAGAAGCCTTGAATCTTGTTTTTTGATTTTGAGAAATTAGAACCTTAAAAAGTCATTGAAAATAAATTAAACAACAGATTTGACACCAAACATTTCTATTACTGCCTAGTTTTTCTATCAAGTTAAACTTAAAAAATAAACAACCATCAAAAAGGACAAAAAACCCATCAAAACTCATAAAAGCCCAAATGTGTAAGCAATCAATAAAGAGATGGAAACCCCATATAAAAAACCCAATTTAGGAAGGAAGCATAAATACGGTGCAAGAGCATCTTTGAATTAATGTGTTAATTTTGGAGTATTGAATAAGCATCTTATGAATTGAAGAGAAGAACACAACAATGTTAATGTGGGCACGAGTTTGTGGTCACAACTCCATTCTTGTGTTAATTTTGGACTATTCAACTCATGGCTAATTGGCTATATTATACCTTTTTATTTATTGAAACCCTAAACTAGAAAATCTCTCCAACAACTTTCCCATTTTAGAGAATATGAGAATTTTGGGATATTTTTTTTGCTCCAACAGTTTCTCCAAAACTATCTCCGAAATGGAGAAATTATGAGAGAGAATGAGTTTTTCTCCAAATATGGAGATAACCCCAAAAATGATTATTAAATGAAAGCACCAATATAATTCTTTGAAAAAATTATTTTAATAGGTGAATAGAATATTTTAATATTATAATCAATGATTTTTTTTTCTCAAAATGGGAAATCTGTTGGAGATGGATGTAATGTTTTGTATAACCTGGTTCAAGGTTCGATTTTTTGTATAACCTGGTTCAAGGTTCGATTTTTTGTATAACCTGGTTCAAGGTTCGATTTTCAAAGAAAAAGTTGTATCAGAATGGAACCAACTTTAACCTAATTCTTATTTTGAGGAACCAATTTTCAAAATCATCATTTAAAGGTATGTATCAAACTTTATGTTTATTTAAGGCTCTGGTAAACTGATCAATAGGTTACGATAATATTTGATATTATTAAAATTGTTAGTCCCATATGGCTTAACAAGTATTGTAGAGGGAGGGGGGTTGAATACAATACTCAAAAAATTTCACAATTTTAAATCTTTTATTGAAAATCTTTCAACAAGAATTACACATAGAAACTAAAGACTGTTGCGGAAAAGAACAGATAAACTATTCTAACAATCTTTCACAAAGTATACTAACAAAACAACTAAGAACACTTAGAACAAAGCTATAAAGTTTTCAAGCAATATGGAGATTTCTTGTACAGAGAGAGATTTCCAGAAAGCGTAGTTTGCATGGGGATGTCTTCTTCCATTTATAGTGAGAAAAGTGTGATAAGCATTAAATGCTTGGGACACTTGTCATCACCATATTTGCTTGAGGATGTTGACTTCTGAAAAGTTGATATGTCAATATCACCTTTTCCTTGGTACTAGGTAAAGAACCCATGCTGAAAGGGACCTTAACTGATAATGGATAAAACGACAAATAGTCACTTTTATCTGGCAAAGGATATTGTCCCATAATAAATGATCTTCTTGATGTGTATTCCAAGACAATCATACCGAAGGTGTTCCACCGATATAATAGAACTTGGATAATGAAACCATCGGCAAGAAAACCATTGAAACAAGGGTCCCACCGATTTGAGCCTTATAATCGGTGGGATGCTTCCACCGATGTGAGGTAGTTCGGTGGGGATGTTGTCCACCGATGTGTGAACACAACGTCGGTGGACAATGACTTGACTGTATGTTGAGAAGAGTCTTCTTATTTCCACAATGAGAGAATCTTCAAGCTTGGTTTCGGTTGAACTTCGACTTCACCGAACTATTGATATCTTGTACAAGTCATTTAAAAGAACCATGCTAAAATATTCTAAGTAAGATATAGAGAGGAACATCGGTGAGTCAATTTCAAATCTTGGTGACCCAACAATCTCCCCCTATTTAAATTTGAGCTCTTTCCTTAGAATATTAAAGAGTTATTGAAAAGTAAAATGCATTTTGACCCTTTTTACTCTTTTTGGGTTCTTTTCACATAGACCATTCTTTTTGTTCTTTTTGATCTATTTTTCTTTTGTATGAGTATGTATACTATAGACAATATTTACAAATAAATAAATGTAACTGTGTACAACAAGGAAATTCAAATAGAGGAGAAGTACTTGTATTACCGAAACTTTCATACATTGGAAATGAAGAAAAGTTTTACAAGTACTTGAAAAGTGAAAATGAAAACACATAGATCATTTTCTCATTTTCTGTCGACGCTGGATTTCTGCAACGATGTTTTGGTAGAATGGTTGAGCTTCGGGGATGTATGGCATCAGATTGGATATGCCCTGAAGAAAGATGGTATCGGCCATGTGTATTTGAGAGAATCTGAAGAAGCGTCGGTGACCGAAACTGTCATTGAAGTAAAGTCCTAGAATCTGTGAGAGGCTTAATGTGGTTGAGGGATAAGAGGTTGATGTGGGGAAAGATAGGTTGAGATTTATCACATTTGGGATTTTTCCTTCGGCAACCATTTCCTTGAAGACTTTGTCGGTGGTCTTTTCGGTAAACGGATATCTTCTTTTAAGGATTGAAGTTTGGCTCTTTCATCGGTGGATAGGACGATGTTGTATTTCCGCTTTACCTCTTTCATTTTATCCATCAAGCCTTCAATGTATTTGATGAATACATCTTTCTTTGGATTTACGCTCTTCACTAGAAGTTTAGAGAGTTCAAACCATTCGGAGAGGCCGAATAATTTCAGTTGATAATCTCTAATGCTTTTAGTCATGCCATCTTCTCTTTCTATGATCAGTCTTATGTCGGTGGGATGAGCTTTAGAAGTGGCAATCTTGATACCCGTGATAGTAGACTTGTTGGTTCGGTAGTGCATTGCCTTTTTGTACCAGGATATTTCATCATTCTTTTCTTCCTGAAGAGCACTCAGCGCCGATTTCTGAGTTTTGATGGCATCGGTAGACTTAACTTTTGTTGCTTCCTCCTTGGCAGCTTTCAGAGAGAGAGCTTTAGATTCATCCAAAGCTATTTGAGCAAGTCTGGCTTCCTCAAGTTCTTGAGGAGTCAGACCGAGGTCGGGGTTGGTATCTTGAGATGATGGAATAGTTGGTGGTTTTAGTTTCAGAGTTTGGGCACCCTCAGGTCGGGCCCCATACTTGACTATCTCTTTCTTTTTCTTTTCTTCTTCAGCTTCTTGTTCAGCAGATAGTATTTTCTTTCCTTTATCTTTGGGGGTTTTGGACACTTGCTCCCCCTCAGTTTTTGTTGGGGGTTTCTCCACCGATGGAGATTTCGGTGATGGTGAGGTCTTCGGTGGAGATGATGTTTTCGGTGGAGGTGAAGACTTCGGTGGAGGAGAGGAAGCAGTACCAAAAGATTTTGGTGATGTACCTGAAGTATCGGTGGCTTTCTTGGAGATGTGGATGTGAGGATGATCGGTGGAAAGTGAAGGCTGATTGCTGCTTGTTCTTTTGACCGAAGGCATTTTCGGTGGTGGTTCAAATTTCTCCCCCTCGGCAAGAGATCGAACTTTCAACCCCAATAAAGTAAACACTTGATCAAGTTTCGAGTGGAGAAGGTTTATACTCCCAGGATCAATGCTGGTCAAAGTAAAATCACCCAAATCCATATCCCAATCTAAGATCTTTTCAAGCAGATCAACTTTGTTATGAAGACGTTCAAGAGATTGAGACAACGAAGACCGAAGAGCGTGATGACGAGTTTCCCGATCAATAAGACGAAAGAGTTCAGGATCTTTGATGTCGATAGACGCTTTGATGGAGGCCAAAGAAATGGCCAAGTCATTATGGGAGGTGGTCAAATTATCCACTTTTGTAAGATGGTAGCCATATTATTTGTGATAGGCCGAAGAAGATCCTGAAGATTCGAGGCCAAGAACTGAAGCTGTTGAGATTCTAAAGCCGAAATGCGCTCATTTGCTTGAGCTATCAAGGAAATAGAGGAGCGTTTGAACAACTCGAATTGAGTACCTACCATTCTACATTGACGGGCACTCTTTTGAACCTCTACAATTAGATCAATCGGTAGTCGAATACCGGTAATAGGAGAAGCACGAACCTCAGGAATATCGAATCGGGGGTATGTTGGGGATAACCGGGAATGAGGTAGAGGTAGTATTCGGTCGTCAACAGATGGGGAGGAGGATAGATGAATACATGAAGGATCGGGATAAAGGACCCTTTGTCGTGGTATCAGTGGGGGAGAAGGGGGATTTTAGGGAGGGGATTGCGATGAGGAAGAACTTCCCTCTGATCGGTGTGGGGTGGGGGATCGGTGTGGAGAGACGATCGGGGTGGTTATCTTCGGTGTAGGAGACTGGTGTGGGGTAGGGGATCGGTGTGGAGAGACAATCGGGGTGGTCACTTTCGGTGTAGAAACTCTTTGTGGAGATGGTGGGTCGGTAACAATATCATCGGTGGGGGGGCTGGTTCAGGGAGAACCAGTGTCTTCCAACAAAAATGCAAAGAAATCCTTGGGGGGGGGGGGGGGTTCTGTGGGGGAACCCTCAGCGGGTTGTGCATCATCGATCTAATAGAGATCGGGTGTAAGGCTGTGTAGTGAAAACTCTGTACCCTCGAGGGGAGAGACCCCGAGGTCATTTCCACCACCCAAAGAAGCGAGTGGAGAGGTAAGTTTTGGTTCCTCCAAATGTACAATTGAAACCTGTGGAGAGGCAACAGAGGAGTCGGTGGGGATGATAACGGATTCCCTTGGCCCGGAGGGGTGAAGTTCAACAACTGGCGATTTTCGAGAATCGTCAGTTGGATTAGTCGGTTGGGCCGAAGGCTTTCGAGACCTCTTCAAAGGAGATCTCGAAGGGGATGATGAGTGCCTCCACTTACGAGAAGGGTTTTGAACCGGGGAAGCCTCCGAGGGATCTCTCGGTGGCGTGGTTCGAGAAGCGGGTGCGGAGGTGTCGGTGGCCTTTCGTTGTTTCTTTTTAGCGCCACCCGACATCACTCGAGGATGGGGAGAAGGGGCCACTTCGACTTGGAATTTCGTGGGAACTTCCGGGTGTTGAAACCCAGGAGCTTTCGCGTCACCCCAGTGAAGATCGGGAAAGATAGCAAAGGATATCATACCTTGGCGTAATGGCAGATCTCTAGAGTTTTGGTTCCGACAACCAGAGATCACTCGTCAGAAAACAGATGTTCCAGCCTTAACTTTAATCTTAAGAGCCACATTCTCAGAATATTATGGCGTAAGGAGTTGGAAAACAATTCCTAACATACTCGTTTGATCCTTGCATTAACATGTTTTGATGCTGCCACGATCTCGAAGGTTACTTCGGGCAGAACATACGACTGACACTCTTCTCCACATTTTTTGTTTTATGTAGTTTACGCTCGAGCTTATTAGTGCGTAATGAGTTTTAGTCTGTCTTTGTATAACTGTTCGTTTTGTGAACATGTTATCGTCTGTAAAATGAGCGAAGAATCGTGCGACTTAGGCATTCTTTGCAATATAACTCAGACATTTTGAATTGTATTGACAATCATGAATATATATCATCGATGAATATGAAAAAAATTTCAAAGTTTAGAAACTTTTATTGAGAGGTCATTAAAACCTACCAATCGTACGACGAAATTTAGATGCCCCCATGATAAGACGATCGATTCGTGAACTTGGGCATCTATGTTGTGCGTTCCCGTAATTATCTTTCGATCCTATGATGTTTATTTTCAAGTAACAATTTGTATGAGAAAGAAGTAACCTTAAAAGAAATATCTTTTGAGATGTGTCGCATTCCAACTACACGGGATCTCTAGATTGTCAAGGGTCTGGAGTCGATAGGCTCCCTTACCAACGACTTCAGAGATACGGTACGGGCCCTCCCACTTGATTGAAAGTTTTCCCGCGTTGGGTTCTTGAGTGTTTTGGAACACTCGGCGAAGAACATAATCGCCTTCTTGAAAGACTTTGACCTTGACATGTTTGTTGAAATACCGTTCGACCGCTTGCTTCTGCGATGCCATTCTGATTAAGGCTGATTCTCTGAGTTCTTCGAGGGCGTCGAGGTCGCAACTTAGATCAACCAAGTTATGTTCAATGGAAGTGTGCCTTGAGGTTGGGAGTTGGACCTCGACTGGTAGGACTGCTTCGCAGCCGTAGACGAGAGAGAAAGGGGTTTGTACTGTGGACGTGCGTGGCGTCGTGCGATTTGCCCACAGGATCGAAGGGAGTTCTTCGACCCATCTTCCCTTTGCAGCCTTTAATCGCTTCCTGATCGAAGCTATAATAGTTTTGTTACTCGATTCCGCAAGTCCATTGGCTTGAGGATATCTGGGAGTTGAGGTTGTTAGCTTGATATTCCTGTCATCGCAGAACTGTTGGGTCCTGTCGCTTATGAATTGGGATCCATTGTCGCAGACAATCTCAGACGGAATTCCAAACCTGCATATGATATTAGTTTGGATAAAAGAGATGACTTCTTTATCCCTGATTTGGGAGAAAGCAGCCGCTTCGACCCACTTGGAAAAATAATCAGTAAGTGCGAGGAGGAATACTTTTTGTCCTGGAGCAGGTGGCAGCTTGCCGACGATATCCATTCCCCACCTCCTGAAGGGCCATGGGATAAGCGTCGAGTGCAAAGGTTCCGAGGGTTTATGAGACATACCTGAGTGTCGTTGACAGGGGTCGCAACTCTGGACATACTTGATGGCGTCTTGTCGCAGTGTTGGCCAAAAATATCCTTGTCGGGATATACGATTAGCTAAACTACGACCTCCTGAATGATTACCACATTCGTCGTCGTGCATCTCTTGGAAGATTTTCTGGGCTTGATTTTTGCTGATGACACACCTTAAATTTAAGCCCGTCGATGATCGCCGATAAAGCTTATTTTCGATCATTACGTACTTAGATGCTTTGAATCTGAGTTTTCGAGCCTCCATTTTGTCTTCGGGGAGTTGGTCGTGCACGAGGAAATTTCGAATGTCGCGTGACCAATCATTTTATTCGTCTTCGATCTGGATGACGTCTGTGTTTCTAATGGACGGCGTTGCCAGGTGAATCATAGGAATAACATCAAATATTGGTTCAACTAAAGCGGACCCAAGGTTTGCCAATGCGTCAGACTGAGTGTTCTGGTCTCGCGGAATCTGTTCAATAGAAAAAGATTTAAATTTTTTGGAAATTTCTTTTGCCACGCTTAGATATGCTGTCATTTTTTGAATCCTTGGCTGCGAATTCTCCATTGATCTGATTTACTACCAGCAGGGAATCGCTCTTGACATGCAGTGCGGCTGCCCCCGAGTCGTGGGCCATATTCATTCCCATGATCAGGGCTTCATACTCAGCCTCGTTATTGGTGGTTTTGAAGTCGCATCGGACCGAGTATACCATCTTCCCCCCCTGTGGTGACTTTAAGACGACGCCCAATCCAGAGCCTCTAATGTTGGATGATCCATCGACATGTAGAATCCAAGGTACGTCGTCGCGAGTCGCCACAACGGACACTTCGAGTTCTACTTCTTTTTCTAACTCAGGGCTGAAATCGGCGATAAAATCTGCCAAGGCTTGCGATTTGATCGCAGTCCTGGGCTTAAAATCGATGTCATAACTGCTTAGATATATACTCCATTTTGCTAAGCGACCTGTCAACTCGGGTTTTCTTAAGACCGATTTAAGAGGGAAGTTAGTCACGACAGTAATAGGATGTGATTCAAAGTAATGACGTAGTTTTTTAGCAGCAGTGACTAGTGATAATAGTAATTTTTCCATAGAGGAATACCTGGTTTCTGCGTCTAAAAGTGATTTACTTACATAATAGATCGGCAATTGCTGTTTTTCATCTTCTCGTGTCAGAACAACACTTACTGCATTTGGGCTGACAGCTAAATACAACCGTAGGATCTCATGATCGTGAGGTTTTGACAACAGAGGAGGTGTTAAACCAAGATCTAATCAAGATAGAGAAGATATGAATTCGTCATCCATTTCACTCAAGAACACATTACAAGATTAGGAGTTCTGTACAAGTGTTTCTCTCTCTAGAATATAAGAATGTGAGTTAAGTATGTCTAGAGTCCTACCAACTAATACACAACAAAACCTATTTATACTAAACACTTTACAAGGTGTAAACAACACAATACAACTCAATACATTGACTTTGACTTTGACCTTTCTATATTTAAACCTTGAAGACATATTGCACTAACAGGAGGCGACGCCATGTATTCCTTAAGTTTTTGCAAGGCTTGTTCATGATCATTGGTCCAATCGAAGCCCCTATTTTTCCTGAGGACATTATAAAATAGATGACATTTATCTGAAGATTGGGAGATAAACCTGTTTAGAGCTGCTACTCGACCGGTGAGTTTCTGGACTTCTTTGAAATTTCGAGGAGATTTGATCTCAATGATGGCTTTGATTTGGTCGGGGTTAGCCTCAATGCCTCGACGAGTGACCATATAACCCAGGAACTTCCCGGCACTAACGCCAAAGGAACATTTCGTCGGATTGAGCTTCATGTTATACTTCCGGAGGATGTCGAACGATTGCCTGAGGTGACCGATGTGATCAATTGCTTGCTTCGACTTCACTAACTGTCGTCGATATATACCTCCATCGTGTCTCCAAGATGGTCTTTGAACATCTTGTTTACCAACCTTTGGTAGGTAGAACCTGCATTTTTTAGTCCGAAAGGCATAACTTTGTAACAATAAATACCTCGATCCGTCATGAAAGCGGTTTTCTCTTGGTCGTCAACGTGCATTAAAATTTGGTTGTATCCAGAATAGGCGTCCATGAATGTTAATAACTCATGCCCCGCGGTTGCATCGACCATGGCGTCAATATGAGGTAACGGGAATGGATCCTTTGGACAGGCTTTATTGAGATCGGTGAAGTCGATACAGACCCTCCATTTTCCATTCTTCTTGGCTACGACCACGACGTTAGCGAGCCAATCAGGATATTTCACCTCCCGAATCTTTCCTGTCTTGAGGAGGTTGTCGACCTCATCATTTATTACTTTATTTCTTTCAGGAGCGAACTTGCGACGTTTTTTCTTGATAGGTTTGAACGATGGATCGACGTTAAGCTTATGAGCAATGACATTGGGGTCAATACCGACCATATCTTCATGTGACCAGGCGAAGCAATCATCATGTTCCTGCAAAAAGGATATGAGTTTTTCTTTAATGTGGGGATCAAGGGATGAACCCACAAGAATCTTTTGATCGGGTTTGCTTTGATCTAGAACGATTTCCTCCAAATGATACTCATCGACAGCTGCTGGGGAGTTTTGTGCATTTTCTAAGCTTGCGTGTACTGGTATAACGGCTTGTTCTAGATTCCCGTTATCCGCCATTTTCCTGCAACAGAAAATAGAAGAAACTCCAAGAAACTATTAGTAGAATGCACGTTTGTAACATCCTAAATTTTGTTATAAGTATTTTAATAAGAATTGGGATGTATTTGTATTTGTTGTAACCTTGGGATTGTATGGGAATTTTATAATCCAATTTAGGGGTTAAAATGCAAGTAATGAAAGTATGGTGGTACTTTGGGAATAATGGATCTTGAGGGTATGTTTGGTATTTAATTAAAGTGTATATGGATAAAACATTTGAGATAGAAGAATATCTCATTTTGTTGTGTGAGTCGGTCTAGAGAACCAGAGGAAGAGAAAAAGAGAGGAAAGAAGAAAAGCAAGTTTGGTATTCAGATTTGGTAAGGAATTTGTATTGGTTTGATAAAAGATTCATTGTTGATGTTAGTTTATAAACAAACTTGTGTATTGAATGGATTTGCAGAATCATAAACATCAGTTTGAAGTTCAGATTTTGTGCAGAAGTGGGTTTTACTACATAAGGTGAGTTCATTCGATTCGTTGTATAAATCAGTGTTTTTAAGTTGTACTAACCTTAATATAGCTATATAAATTGATTGAGGACTGAATGGAATACATAGATTGAACTGATTATACAAGTTAAGTCGATTTGTGGACTTATTGAAATAAACTGTACGTAGTCCCGGTACATGAAACCCCGGTACTTATGAGTCCCGGTAATGGTAAGTCCCGGTACAGGTAAGTCCCGGTACAGGTAAGTCCCGGTACAGGTAAGTCCCGGTACAGGTGAGTCCTGGTTTAGTCTTTATACCGAGAATTGGGAATACCGAGAGATGGGAGTACCGGGAGTTGGATAAAAGGAGTCAGTTTATCAGGTTTGGTAATAGATCTTGGATATGAACTTAAGAATATAATAGTTAAGGTATCCAGAGACTTTGTACTATCTGTACTATTCTAGAAATTGGAAAGTATAGTTTCGTTAATCGTGGAAAGGTGCGATTTAAGAATTGACATATTTTTATGTTACTTGAACATATGTACTTGAAAAGTAGTATGTTAGGTTTATAAACTGCGCTAGTATGATGCTAGGCAGGAATGTGTAAGTGTAATGATTAAGGTTTGCTCATACTGAATGATATGAGGAATCTATACGAACTGAATGTGATTTGCTCATACTGAATGATATGAGGAATCTATGGGGTATAATTATGATTTGCTCATACTGAATGATATGAGGAATCTATATTAAGTAAATACCTGTATGAGTACAATTAGGTGATATGGATCCATAGGCACTAAAGTTTGGTAATCACATGGAATAGGCGTGTGGTATAACTCGTTTAATCGTTATTCCAGTGTGTGTGGGAAATCATGGAATAGGCGTGTGGTATTAATCGTTATTCCTGATTTCTAAGGAAGAGAATGAGATTGACATAAGTACTTGTAATCTCTACTTCCTTACTGATAAATGGGCGTGTGTAATCGCGATTTATTGGTGGAGAGCATTGATCTAGAATCTGTAAAGGTTCGTAGTGTGGCTCTGGATCATGATATGCTGATGAAATTGTTATCAATCATAGTCATGGAAATGGGTAAAAATACGTGTAATGGAATAGAGTTATACGTACGGTAAGAAAAGGAGTAACCAGGTTTGTCATAACTTGTTTACATTGATTTTGCAAATGTTATTATTGAAACGAATGTTCTCACTAGGCGTTGGCCTAATCGTTTCATATGATGTTTTCTTACCAGGTGCAGGCTTAGGCAAATAAAGGGTTGTGGGACGAGTGTTTTTGGAATAGCAGAAGTGGCAATTAACAAAGAGGAGATTTTGAAGGATAGCTTAGATAACTCAATTAATCTGATTATAGAGACATGATTAGATTGATAGATTATTCGAAGTATCCTGTATTGTAATTACACTCTTGATGGTTAATTCCTTTGCTATCTATATAAGTTGAAATTTTATTGTCATAACCTGTTGTAACTTGAGATTTAAATTAGCCCGGACCCTAAGACTATGTAATAAAACTCTTCATCTACATACATATAAAAGGAAGGTAGATGGTCCTCAAATATTCTTCCTAAAATAGTAAGACCATTTTAAGAGAGAATTTAAAATGAAAATAATTAAATCTAACTTATTTTTCTTGTTTTATTGGAGTTCTTGCGCTAAAAGCGATAAAAAGAGAATTAGAAAAATATTCAAATTTATAAAGGGAAATTAATTAAAATACCCTAAGTCCAATTTCGTGTTATCAAAATACCCCAAATCTCTCCCAGTTTACAAAAATACCCAAAAAATTCGCGATGGGCCCTGCGATCGCGGGCCCAGGCCCACGTGGCAAACTGTTTCGGTCAAAAGCCCCGCAAAGCCCCCCAAGTTTGCCCGCGTTGGCAAGTTTAGCCCCTGCCCGCGATAGGGCAAAAAAGTTTTACATTTTTGGTCCCTGTTTTTGTGTCTTTGTTCAGTAAAAAAAATACAAGTAATTTGTAACATGCACATGTGCATAAAAACAAAAAAAAAACTACTTAATTTACTTCTATGCGCATGTGCATAAAAACCAAAAAACAACTTAATTTAAATATATATATATATATATATGTAGTATATATAATTAACTTATAGTGGGTTTATGTTCTCCTATATGAGAGCTTCGAAACGATATATAATGCGTCGAAAACGGAGTATGTGTGAATGAGATATCGATGCTCAAAGTTGAGTAAAAACCATGAAATTAGCAAAAACCAATTTGGGTGTGGGAAGGTGTCCCACATAGGAAGGAGGAAGGAACTTTATTTGGTTTATAAGGAAAGAAGTGTGAGGAGTTGACAAACTCCTTGCATGGTTTTACTCCAACACCTACCCGCGCGCAGGGGGGGTGCCGATTGACGATTTCGTAAGCTAAAATCGTCGAACTTGTGTGCGGACACGAATGCAGCTCCAAAATCTTGTGCTCACGCAGCTCGGTTTTGCTAAAATTTCTTTTGAACAGTTTGTATTTTTTTTACTGAACAAAGACACAAAAAACAGGGACCAAAAATGTAAATTTTTTTGCCCTATCGCGGGCTGGGGCTAAACTTGCCAACGCGGGCAAACTTGGGGGGCTTCGCGGGGCTTTTGACCGAAACAGTTTGCCACGTGGGCCTGGGCCCGCGATCGCGGGGCCATCGCGGATTTTTTGGGTATTTTTGTAAACTGGGAGAGATTTGAGGTATTTTGGTAAGAGATGGTCAAACTTGGGGTATTTTAATTAATTTCCCATTTATAAAACTAAATATTTAGTGTGAGAAATCAAAAAAGCACCGATTACCCTTATGTAATTTCATTTAACAAATTTGTATTTCTACCTAGGGATTTTAATTAGGGTAGTTAATTAAAATGTCCCAACTTTGAGTTGTAGAAATGTCCTAGATCTCTCTCATTTTGCAAAACTGTCCCCTAATCCAACGATACAGGTCGCGATCGCGGACCCGGCCCATGTGGCCCGCGATCTTGGTTTGTGATGGCCGCGATGGTTAATAAAAAAATTATGAAGCATTCGCAAGGTGCAGGATTCAAACCTTGCATCAACAACACGTGTACACGAGACGATAACCAGTAATCTAGCTGCTAAGTTGTTAATTACATTATACCAAAAATATTTTATATTATACCAAATATAATATATTAAAATATTTGTTATTAATATTATTATTGTTATTGTTATAATATTAAATATGATTTTTAATATTTTTACTTCAATGGACCCAATTTTTTCCATACCATATTAAGGGACTTAATTAGGTATAGAGTTGTTAATGGGTTAGATTTTGATTTAAAATTGATTTAATTTATTAATTAAGAAATAAATTATAGTAAACTACTGATTTAGTAAATAAACTTGTTTAAGTATTAAAGATCAGATCAAATATATTTCATTTAAATTAGATGGATTTAAATATTAAAGATAAACCTAATAAAGAAATTATTGTTTTATATTTATAACTCCGAAAAAAATTACATGCTAAATAGGAATTTATCAACGTTCTAAGAGGTAAAAACTAATTACGTTTTATGCTCTTTATTAATCGTCTTTATTAATTTTGGTATGGATATTGAAAAAATATATAACTACTAAAAAATATTAATAATTATCAAAATTCCTAATTTGACACTCAGACAAATAATAAGGATATAAAGTGTAATATTTCGAATCAAGTTTTGAAAAAGAAATCAAAACCTTGCAAAATACATTATAGTCTATAGTTGTCAAGATACACTATAGCTCAAAAAATGGGAAATTGACCAAAATAGCCAAATCCAAAACCAGTATTGACAAAATAGGCAAAGTCTCTTCCACTTTACCCAAATAGCCATGAGTCCGCACTCCGGTCCAGTGCGGACCGCACTCCACACTTCGCTTCGATTCTTCACGGTGGCTACCACTCGGATGGAGGGAAAAAATTAGGTTGCTCCGCACTCGCAAGTGCGGATGCGGAGACAATGGGTGCGGATGCGGAGTGGGGTCCGCACTGGACCGGAGTGCGGTCCGCACTGGACCGGAGTGCGGACCCATGACTATTTGGGTAAAGTAGGAGAGAAATTGGCTATTTTGTGAAGATGCATTTTTGATTTGGCTATTTTGGTCAATTTCCCTCAAAAAATGGTATAACTCTTGAAAAATATATGTACTTGCGGGTCAAATCCCGAACTTTTGGATCATGCTGGCAAATCCTTTACAAATGGGTCAAAAACAACAAAAAATCAATTGATTATAACTATTTTAGAGCATCTCCAATAGGCAACCGCATTGTTAAAATGTAATATCCCACATTGGTTGGGGAGGGGAACAAAAGTTGCCTTATAAGGGACTTGATACCTCATCTATCAGACGCGTTTTAAAACCGTGAGTCTAGGTGTGTGGACAAAGCGGACAATATCTG